>JAUMHN010432046.1:0-12192 GCA_032360265.1 Heliamphora ciliata
CGACTCTGTGTGCTAGTACACTTTGTGCGTATTGAACGGGACATATTGGGAAAATTAATTTTATACTGACTATATAAATTAATTAACACCCCAAGATTATTATGTATAGTACTTATGCTCTTAATCCTGAAATAATTATTGATTTGCGTACATTTAATATTCGTTGTTTTGATTTATTAAAGGGTGCGATCTTCTATGGGTTTATATTCCCGGTGAGTTGGATAGCGGTATTATTTATATGGTAAATATTAATTATTGACGAAATTTACGTCCTAAAATTATCGGGATAGACGATACCCCCTTAAGGTAGCTTATAAGTTTTGACTAGGTCAAACTCTGCAGGTGGATTTGATTATTAGGCGGTCAAATAAGTTAAGCGAAAGGGTTAAAAAAATTTTAAGATGTCGATTAAATTAAATTATCAGTAATTAAATTTAATTGGCGGGTATTGAAAATCTTAACATGGAGAAAAATGATAAGCATTTAATAACTGGAACTCAATGCAAGAAAGTTTTGAGATTATGGATTATAGTGCAATTATAGTTCTTTAGTGGTGTGAACTGTAATTCAGTGTTTTATGAAAATTACAGAAATTGCTTCTAGTTTTTCATAATTACAGATATCGTTATGAGGTTTGCTTAATTGCAAAAACCGCTGATGGATGCCTGTGTTTCACTGAAAGTCTTACTCATAATTACTCTACAGGTCCCTACTATAACCCTATAAATATGCAGGTAGGTTAAACTAGTTTAATAGCTTGTCTTTCAAGACTAAAATTATTCAGGTTTTGCCGGTACAAGTTCATGATAGATTATAACTCACACTACATTCAAGAATCGTATAAGAGTATACAATAGAAGGTCTGACGGGAGCTTCAACTCGGGAACAAAAATGTAGTTGAAGATTTGATCGGTAAAAGGTATTCTTCTAAATTAACATTGGTTGCACGAGTTTTTATTTTGATCGTTCGACGTCAAAAGTTTTATCTAGAGCCCGTTTCGGCGTTTGTCCGTCAAGATAATTTTTTATAGAAAATCGTTTGTAAAAATAATGATCTTAGCAGTTTTGCTTCCAACAATTGGTATTAAAGCCGTTTTGTTTTTTGTTTACGATTATCGGGGTCGGGTAGTTTTAGAAATATGCTAACGTTGTTTTGTACGCGTTCTAATCCTGATTTTATGATCGTCATTTATTTCATGTTGTAAACACCTCACTTTGACCCCGCTAATCTTAAGTGAATCCGATGATGAAAACGATTGGAATGGTGCCACAGTACGATCCTCGAGAAATGATCCAAACTCGGTATTTGAACCCAATGATCAAAACCTTCAAACCAATGAAATCTTTTTGAACCACCAACTCTAAAATGGTGACTGTCAATAGAACTTATTAGAAACTTTCACTTTTTGTGGCGACCGCCATGTTCATTGTGGCGACTGCCAATAGAACTTTTTAGAAAATCCTAGCCCAAAGTGGCGACTGCCACCTGTAACATGGCAACCACCAACTTTCATTGTGGCGACCGCCAATAGAAACTCTTGGAACCTTTTCAAACATGGCAACCGCCAACTCCAAATAGCCTGAAGTGTCCCAAAACGTGTCAGCATCTCATTGGTTGAAGAATTCTATAAATACCGTACCCCAGCGTACGTTTTCAGGACAGAATTTTAGAGAGAAGTTTAGTAAGTGAAGCTCTACTGAGTTGCCGAGCAATTCGAGCCCCGACGCCAAAACCCTACCGAAGTACTGAAAGCCGAACCCCCGATACCGAAGTTCTGAAACCCTAACTTGGATTATCGCTCGAGGATCGAATTACCCGTTGCCATTCCTCGACTCGAGGATTCCTTAGCAATCTAGGTATTTCGTTTGGATTCTCAATCTTTCTATAACTCCATTCCCTCTCTTTTGGAGTGATTGGGTTGAGTTTAATTTCATTTCGTGTACTTCTTTCGCTTATATAGTTAATTTTGTTTATTAATTAGTTTGCCTCATGTAATTTAGCCACTTTAATTAATTTTTTAGTTTACGTATTCATACTAAACACATTACTATTTCTCATTAATTCATTAATTAAGTGCTAATATGTTTTAGTAATTACAACTTGTAAGTTATTAATTATTATTATTAATGCACTAACATTTATGTGAATATAATTGTTAATACTACATTCATATTTTTTTAATAATTGTCTAGTTATTTATTCTTTATTTTCTTTGTTTTCTTTTTCTTCTCTTTTCGTAATGTTAGTTTAATTTTTTTTCTAGTATTTCTTTTTCTTTTCTTTTCTTTCTCCTCTTATTTCTAGCATTTATCTTCTTGTAATATTAGTTTAATGTAGCCATTCTTTTAACATTAGCTTAATGTTTTCTTTAATATACTTATAATATTCTATTTTCTTTTGCCCATTTCTTTTGCTTTTAATGTTGACATTATTCGTAGAACTTATTTTATTTTTCTTTCATTTTGTTAAAATCACAAAAATCATAAAAAAGCTTTTTAAGTTAGATTCTTTTTTTAAGTATAATTTTCTTCTCCTTTGTTTTCTTTTTCTTTTATTTTATTTTGTCTCTTTTAAAATATAAAATATGAATATTTAGGTTTTATCTTTAGTAGTATTTTCTAACATTTTCATCTTAGTATAATTTTTTTTATAAATCTTTTTCTTTATTTTTTTTCTTTAAATCTTTAAGTTTACTTTTGTCATAACACTTTTATTTTTAGTTTCTTTGTTAGGAAGCTCTTTTTTTATATAGAATTTTTATGTATCTTTTATTTTACATATAGTATTAAATACTGATCATGTTAATATTTCTCTAAATGTATGTTTGTACAAGTTTTAGTTACTTTCTTTAAATGCATGTTTAGAGTAGTTTAGGTCATCTTGTTAGTAAATCATATTTAGGTAATTTTAGCAATTTATAGCATATTTTTATTTTTTTGCTTAAATCATGATAGCTTAGGTTATTTTGATAAAATTGCATATGGGAGTGTTCCATATATCATTTAGTTAGAAATTGTATGCCGTAGGACTTTAGATTTTTTCTTTTGATATTTGTTTTATTTGACATTTTATATACGTATGTTATGTATTTTTCGTATTTGATTTTGGATATTCCCTCTTTACCTCTATTTTCTTTATTTGCATGCATTTGAGAAATCTTATTAAAGAACCAATGATGATTAATAGAGGCCAACTTTATGGTTGGGCGAACGGGGTGCCTAACACCTTCTTCGATTCATACCTTAGCCCCCGAACAATTTTTTTCTGGTTAAACATTTTAAAGATCACTAGCCATTTTTGTTTTTCTTAATTTTTCTCAAAAATCAAGTGTTGACTCTATTTTCAACAAAAAAGAATTTTCAAAATTTGGCTTTCAAATATTTTCTAAACATCTTTTGAATCCTATATTTTTTACTATTTTTCAAATCCAAAAATCCCGGTGTCACAGTATTTTCTGGCAACTCTGCTGGGGACTGGTTTATAAAATCAAATAAGAGGGTTAGACTTAAAAACATCATTGGTTCTTAATGTGTATTTCTTATTTGTATTCTCACATGCATATGCATTGTTCTTCACACCCCTTACCTGGCGACCCGATACCCTGATCATTTATTCGTTTTAAGGATTGTTGGGAAGACAGGCAACCCTTACTGACTGTAGCTTTTATAGGTGCAATAAAAGAGTTCAAGCGTACCGTTTGACCATGCCTTGCACCATTCTAGGCATGGAAGGTATATACCCGACTCTATTCAGAAGGTACCCTGTTCGATTGGCCAAAATCGGCCTTTTACATATAGTAACTTAGAAACCCTCCATTAGGTGCTACTGACCTTAGTAGGATTATGTGTTTTTTTAATTGTATGTTTTGGTTACGTTTGTTAGAATCGTTTGTTTGGTTTAGACTAGTTCCTTTTCTGGACTTGGTCCGAATTTTCTGTTATCCCTTGCTGTTTAGGTTAGTTTGGCCTTCAAGTTCTCACTCGGGCATTATTTTTTACCATGATTGATTTTCATGCCCTAGTTTTCTACTCGGGGTCATGCCCGTGTTTTGTTTTGAAGCCTCTAGGATAATTCTTCACTCTTCCGAGTTCTTCTTGGGTTGTTAGTTTCTCCCCCGTTGTTGTGTTAGGCTAGCTTCATTCGAACCTTTGTTATACCCGTGTGACTAGTTCTGTTTTCCTACCGTTATGCTGTCCATTTTTTGCTAGAAATCTAGATCAAACCAATCTCTTGGGAGTTAGAACTGCCTTCTTGCCGGAGTGTTATCCGTTTATCCGTTTAGATAAACCTTTCCTCTAGAATCTAGTTGATCTTCTCCTTAGTCGTTATCCCTGGTCGTCTTGTTGTTGTGCTGCCTTGTATGAGCCCGGCAGGGGTTGTTTAAGTTTTAGTGATTATCCACTTATGGTTTGCTGTTTCGGGCATCTGAGATGTTTGCTATCTGTCGTCAGAATTCTTGTGCAGAAAGTGTTTGATACTGGTTATTCTGCTTTTGGGATCTAGATTTTCTTCGGGTCTAGATCATTGAGCTGAAAAGATTACAGTCGACACACGTCTGGGCAAGATCAGGGTTAGGCAGACTCTATAGAATATCTAAACAGCCAACTGAGTCATAAAAAATGGCAGACAATGAAGTTAACTTGACAGCTCTGATGAGAGCTATTACTGAGATGCAGAGAGCTGTAGAGCAGCAGACCTATGCTCAAAACCAATGCCAGGCACAAATTAGAGTAATTCAGGCCTGTCTTCCCGGCGTGAATGAACAGATGGAAGATACAAACGAGAATGGTAAAGACTTCTGGGACGATAACCAAGGACAGGAAGCACCGTAAGTCTTCGCACCACCCCGGGTTCCCCGACATATGCCGGTGGAAGAAGAGATCATAGCCCAGTCTAGGGAGTTCGTGCTGGCAGAGAAGATCGATCAAATGGAGAAGGTGTTGAGAAAGGCAAAAATTATAGAAGAGTACATACTGGATGTGGGCGGTTTATGTTTATTCCCAAATGCCAAATTGTCCAAAAATTTAAAATACTGGAGATGGAGAAGTTTGATGGCACTGGAGATCCCCGGATTCATTTGAGGATATATGTTGGAACTCTGTCCCCGTAGGGATTAACAATCAGCTCAAGGCCCAGTTGTTCCACTAATCACTCTCTAGGGCAGCACAAAGGTGGTTCCTCTCTTTGGAGGTGGCTAGGACTAAAACTTGGGAAGACATAGCCACTACATTCATTAGTTAATATAGCTACAACGTCTAGCTAGACGTAACCACTCGAGAACTAGAAATGACTCGCCAGGAGAACCGAGAATCGTTTGTTGATTTCCTGACCCGGTGGAGGGGTAAAACCGCCAAGATGATGAACCGGCCCACTAAGAAAGAATAAGTGAGAATGGCAGTGAAGAATCTGTAGTCCCCCCTAAAACATTATCTCATCACACAACCGCTCTTTACCTTTGAGCAACTATTTGACGCTAGGGTGCAGATCGAAGATGCCATTTAGTCTGGAGATATTAAGAAAGCATAACCCAGCCAGAAATCGAGAAGGACCTTTCTTGCAAATAACCAGAATTAGTCTGTTGCTACCAACCTCGTGTCACGTTCGAACGAGGTAAACCTCTTGAACCCTTCCTCCTCTACCCAACAACCAAGCAATAATCAGCAGGTAAGCAATAGTTAGCAGGCACAACAACGGCCAAGGAGAGTCTTCACTCCCCTTAATATTTCACTAACATTGCCCTGAATCGACTTGCCAAGAAAGGGTTCATCAAGTTATTGGATCCCATGTCGGTGCCTAATCCCCTTCCCCCGAGACACAATGCTTCGCAGTATTGCCCTTATCACCAGGGCCACGAACATCTGACTGACAAGTGTATGAGATTGCATCACGAGATCCAGGATCTCATCGATAACAAAGTGATTCCTCTGCCGTCTACCGCTCCAAAGCCGAATGTCACGACTAATCCTCTGCCAAACCATGCCAAACAATCTTAGGTAAACTGCATAACTCTGGAACGGTGGAAGATCTAAGCTAGCATATCTGTTCGACATATCTGCCACACCCTCTTGTTTTGGCTACCAAAGATCAGATAGTTTGTTCATTGGTTATGAACGAAAACGGCTGGGATATGATGGAGTGGAATGATAATGCTTGGGAAGGATATCAGGTGGCAATTAACCAACAGGAAGAAGAGGAACATAATGAGGAAGATGATTGGCCACTGGATTATCCGGCACGACCTTATGGGTTTGGCCGCGTGCTTGATGGCATTACTCTTCCCCAACTTTTTGAGGAGGAGGTTTACGTCGATGAGATGCAATCCTATTGGTTAATGAGGATTGTGCTGAAATCAGATGGGGCTGAGTGGATCGACTTTTGGGATGCTCAAGAACAACACGTGGAGTACATTGAAAAAGACATATAGAAGGAGATTGACAATATGTAGGCCATTAAGGATGACGAGGAAAGAAGATGAAGAATAGCAGGCAGTGATTTGAATGATCTATGGGCATTTGAAAGCCCTCTGCAGATAGACGAAGTAGGAGAGACCAAAAGTACAATATCAGGATTGTGGGATCCCGAGGATGGTGTGGAACATCTAACCAGGAGTGGACGACATTTCAAGCCGACTCAATTGGAAAAAAAGGCAGTCAAGAGGGAAAGGGAAAGAGAAAGAACAAGAAGAAGAGGATGATGCTGTGCTGAAACAGCTTAAAAAGACACAGGCCAATATCAGCATTTGGGGCTTATTGATGGCCTCACATAAACATAGACAAGCTGTGTTGAAAGTGCTGAACAAAGCCAGTATTTCGATAGATGCGACCCCTGAGCAACTCGTTGAGCTCATTCTGCCAGTGTTTCGATAGTTTAATGTAGCATTTCTTTTAACATTAGCTTAATGTTCCTTTAATAAGCTTATAATATTTCATTTTCTTTTGTCTATTTCTTTTGCTTTTAATATTGACCTTATTCGTAGAACTTTTTTTAATTTTCTTTAATTTTGTTAAAACCACAAAAATCATAAAAAGCCTTTTTAGTTAGATTCTTTTTTTAAGTATAATTTTCTTCTCTTTTGTTTTCTTTTTCTTTTATTTTCTTTTGTCTTTTTAAAAATATAAAATATGAACATTTAGGTTTTCTTTTTAGTAGTATTTTTTAACATTTTTATCTTAGCATAATTTTCTTTTATAAATTTTTTTCTTTATTTTTTTTCTTTAAATCTTTAAGTTCTCTTTTGTTATAACACTTTTATTTTTAGTTTTTTTGTTAGTAAACTCTTTTTTTATATATAAAATTTTTATACATCTTTTATTTTACATATAGTATTAAATACTCATCATGTTAATGTTTCTCTAAATGTACGTTTGTGTATATTTTGGTTACTTTCTTTAAATGCATGTTTAGAGTAGTTTAGGTCATCTTGTTAGCAAATCATGTTTAGGTAATTTTAGTAATTTTTAGCAGTTTTTGTTCTTTTGCTTAAATCATGATAGCTTAGATTATTTTGGTAAAATTGTATGTGTGAGTGCTCCATGTATCATTTAGATAGAAATTACATACCGTAGGATTTAGGATTTTTTCTTTTGATATTTATTTTATTTGGCATTTTATATACGTATGTTATGTATTTTCTATCTTTGATTTTGGATGTTCCTTCTTTGCTTTCATTTTTTTTATTTGCATGCATTTGAGAAATCTTATTAAAAAACCAATGATGATTAGTAGAAGCCAACCTTACGGTTGGGCGAATGGGGTGCCTAACACTTTCTCCGATTCATACCTTAACCCTCGAACCATTTTTATCTGATTAAACATTTTAAAGATCAGTAGCCATTTTTATTTTTCTTAATTTTTCTCAAAAAATCAAGTGGCGACTCTATTTTCAACAAAAATGGGTTTTCAAAATTTGACTTTCAAAGTATTAAAATGTTTTCTAAATATCTTTTGAATCTCATATTTTTGACTATTTTTCAAACCTTAAAATCCCGGCGCTACACATGTTTAATTGAATGATTTCGAATAATGATTAATTTTTAAATCACGGGGATTGACCGTGATAGTTTAAATATGAGCCTTCGAAATATAGGATCGATGTAATAGTTAGTTTCTATTTTTAATTATTTGTTTAAATTATTTAAGAACTGGTTGAATATATCCAAGGACACGACGAATAGCGACGGCACCAGCAGTGGTTTTGGATTTTTACGGGCTATGGATCGCGGTATGTTTTTAAAAATTTTAAATAGTTTTTTTCTGTGAGTTTTCTGCAATATTTATGCATTAAAACAACAATAAAATAAGTCAAAAATAGTGAGAAAAAATCACCAAAATAGCCCACCACCGGCGGCTTTGCCGGCGGTGGTTTTGATAAATTTTTGGGTCATTTTTTTGGCTATTTTTGAGCAATTTTTAAAGCATAAAATAGCAACAAATATACCTTAAAATACCGTCCAAAAATAAAAAAAACTGGGCAAAAATAGTGCACAAACTGGCGACAAATGGTGGAGTGGTGGCGGCGCTCTGTTTCGGGGCTATTTCAAGACTGTTTTCAAGACGTTCTTTGAAACAACATATGGCCAGATATTTAAGCAATTTTTTAAGAAAAATGGGCATGAAAGAAGAGCAGGAAAAAGTCCAAACAGGGCATTGAAGGGGCAGCGACGCTGGTGGTGCGGCGGTAGTGTGTTTAGGCAGTTTTTTCAGCTATTTTAGTATAAAAATCGTCAAAAACGAAGCTGAGATGAGGCAACAAAAGCCACCTGAAGCTGGCGGTTTGGTGGCGCCAGTAGTGGTTCTAGGTGGCCGGTAGTGGTGCTGTCTCTCCCGGTCTGTTTTGATCATATTCTGATATATTTGAAAACTGTAATGTGATATACTTGTATGTCATAGTATATCAGGGAAGTCTGATGCAATCGGGATACAAGAATCAGACTTAAAAGAGAATTGATACAACTTATCTTCAACAAGAGAATGAAACTCACGAGAGTTTCTATTCGATTATAAAACTAGAATACATGCATATCGTGTTTATATATATATATTTGAACTGCGTGGATTATTGTATATCTGTTTTATATTTATCATGTTTATTTAATTAATTCAGAAATTCTGTTTTAATTAAAATATTTTGTAATAAAAAATAAAATTAAGTTTTTTTAATTAATTAATTTTAATTAAATTAAATTTTTTAGATATTTTATTTTTTAAAAAATATCACGTTTAAGATAATTTTTCATAAAATCAGATATCTTGAAAAAACGTGAAAATTACAACTGAATTTTAAATTAATTAAATGTAAAAATATTTAATCAAAATAAATTATTATTTTTTAAAAAATGTGAAATAAAAAATAAAATAAATAAATGACTTTAATCAGTACTTTTGCTAAAAAGTTGAAGGAAAAACTGTGTATTTATTAAATTTTATTTGTTACGCATTTAAACACGAAAAGATGGTTTGACAAGTTGAAAATTTTAAAATCGTGTAAATGAAAAAATATTTGATTATTTCATATCATTTGTTTTTCAAAATTAATAAATTTATTTTAATTAAACGAAATTTTATAATTCTCAAAAATATTTTAAAAATCTATGTGGGAGAAGAAATTTATTCACAGATAAATCTTGCGGTCTCCATTACCAGTTTATAGGTGATGTAATTAAACTCTACTGTTGGCAGTAAGATCTTTCTTCCAATCAGACAGATTAATTGCGGTATTGCCAGTATAAACCTCTTTTAGGGATAATTCTGGATAATTGTTAGTGTAGATCACTTCTCCATCTAAAGGGTTTATTGCGAACCGATTGATTTGAGATTAGGTGATGATTAACACTTGCTGTATATAATAATATTCTCTCAATCTGAATCACTACTATTATATATTGGACCGAAACTATGTTAGCTATTTAATTTTACTTAGTAGGGCCAGTTGTCTAGATAGTAAAATTAATAGGGATTGGCTTGTTTGGTCATACAATGAATAGTAGACGTTCTCCTATCGAGGCATGTTATTTTCAAGGTTCCAGACTGCTGGAAAATTTCTTTTAAAATGGTAGAGGGGACAAAATTAAAATAAATTCAAAATTTTTCTCATCATAAATAATGGTATTTTAATTATGTGTTTCTCAAGATTAAAATGACTTTCAATCCACTCACTTCAATACTCAAAGAAAATAAACTTACGGGACCAAATTATGTTGACTAGAAACGGAACTTGAACATTGGCTTAATGCCGAGGATTACAAGTTGTATTAACTGAGATATGTCTATCGGTACCTGATGTGGGGACGACTGAACAGGAAACCCAGACCCATCAGAAGTAGCAAAAAGTTGATTAGATGGCTCACTGCTACATTTTAGCTTCAATGTTAAATATTTTGCCGCATCAGTATCAGTCTATGCCCAGTGCCTATGACATGATTATGAACCTCAAAGTAATGTTTGGAGATCAAAGTCATGCTGCTAGGCAAGTGGCCATGAATTCTCTAATGAATACAAACATAGCTAAAGGTATTCCAGTTAAGGATCATGTTTTGAAGATAATCAGTCTTTTGAATGAACTAGAGATCCTTGGAGCTAAAATTAACGGGAAAACCCAAGTCGATATCATACTCCAGTCACTGATTGAAAGTTTTAAGCAATTTTGCCTGAACTACACCATGAACAAGCTTAGCATTTCATTAGCAGAATTTTTTAAGGAATTTTAAGCAACCGAGGGTGTTCTTAGGAAGTCAGGTTATGTGTATATGGCTGAGAAGGATTCTTCATCTAAGCCAAAAGGTAAGAAGAAGAAAAATATTTAGATACAGGGAGGCACAGCTCCAAAAGCAATTAAGGGACCAAAAGCTAGTGTGAAGAAGCCAAGAGGCAAGTGCTATCACTGTAACTAGTTTAGGCATTAGAAAAAGCAATATTCGATTTTTCTCAGTAAGCAGAACAAACTATGTAATTTCTGTTCAATGGTAGTTGAAACATGCTTACCGGTATTATCTATCGGTACCTGGTGTATAGATAGGGGAGTCACTAATCATGTCTACAATTCTTTGCAAGGGTTCTAGGAAATCAAGCAGCTTAGTGATGAAAAAATATACCTGCACATGGACAATAATACAAGTGTGGCAGCAGTTGCAATAAGAGATGTCACTCTCAGTTTTAGTAGAGATAAGATACTTCTTTTGAAAGATTATCTTTATGTACCTTCGATTAGAAGAAATTTAATTTCAGTCTCGAGCTTAATAATTTTTTTTTTTTCATTTTGGTGACTCGATTGTTGTGAAGAAAAATAAACATTTTATTTGTTATGGTACATTGGTGGATGATCTTTATGTTGTATTTCCTATCTCTCTTACACTACAATTAATTGAAATGAATATCACATCTATATTACCATATAAGAGAAGATATTCTTCTTTAATGTACCAAACGTTTCTTTAATAATTACGCTTGGGTCATTATAATCTAAAAAGGATAAACAGACTGGTAGTAGATAGACCTTTAAGTTCATTAGAAGTGGAGGCACTTCTAATCTGTGAATCTTGCTTAGTGGGTAAGATGACTAAGAGGTTCTTTTCGGCTAAAGGCAATAGAGGTAAAGAACCGTTAAAGCTGGTTCATTCTGATGTGTGTGATCTTATGACAATTCGAGTTAGAGGTGGCTTTGAGTACTTCATCAGTTTCATTGATGACTACTTAAGGTACGGATACATTTACCTAATGCACCGTAAATCTGAATACTTTGAGAAATTCAAAGAATTCAAGACGGAGGCGGAGAAATATCTGGGTAAAAGTACCAAATAACTACGATCTGACTATGATGGGGAATACATCTTTGGAGAGTTTAAAGATTACCTATCATAAGAAGGCATTATATCCTAATTGACTGCACCTGACAATTCGCAGCAGAATAGTGTAGTAGAAAAAAATAATAGGACTCTTATAGAGATGGTAAGGTCCATGATGAGTTATTCTGTCACGCCCCAACTCCCGAGTCACGTGAACTCCACTTGATAACCCAACATTAAAGAATCACCGAGGGGACTCCTTTATATACAACTCTATTTATGGTTAAAACCTTCTAATACTTGGATATAATTGGATTTAAAAGAAGTTCCTTTTTTCGACTTCAAAAATATTCCAAGTCTATTTCTTAAAAATTTCGGCAGAGTTTCCTCTATTTTTCGGACTATCCCAAT
>JAUMHN010432055.1:0-12191 GCA_032360265.1 Heliamphora ciliata
AAATAACTCCCACCACCCCATGCAACCAATGAGAATTGAGAAAATTCAAAATAAAGCTTGGAAAGCAATTATTATGTCTCTAATGCATTTTATTATAAAAACACAATCAAACACCCTTATCTACTTGTATTTTTCTGGTGAGAGGGTGAGAGAGAGAGAGACCTCCAAATTTTTTAAGTGTTCTCAAGAGAGAAAAAGAGAAGAAGGAAGAGGGAGCTAGGAGGAATTAAGAGGGAAGCACTAAAGCTAAGTCCACTTCTTCTTCAATTTTTCTAGGCACCAAAAGATGTAAGAAACTCCCTTAAACATTCTGATATTCTCCCCCAAGATACCCCTCAATTCATCTCTATAACAAACCATAAGAAAATAAAACAAAGAATGAGTCAAAAAGGCATCATAGGAATAGAACATGGGCTGTTTGTGTATGATTGAGTTTTGTATGAGCTTGTATGTGTATGTTTTTAAGTTTTATGGCTTGTGTGTATTCTGGAGTTTTTGTTTATGTGATTTTATAACATTCATGCAAAGAAAACATGTAAAAAATGTACACAACATAAGCTAAGCAACCAAAACCTGTAGCCTGATTTTCTGGACTTACTCACTTTCTGCCACCAACTTTAAAACATCATACCTAATTGTATAAAAATGACCTTTAAGTAATTTTTGTGTCCAGACCTAGCTTTGTGAGTTATCTCGTTCATACAAAATTGGTTTGAGGTGATTTCGTTGGGTAGAACTCCAGATATCTCATTTTTTTCAAAGTGTGTCAGATCTTGACTACTCTGAGTTGCAGACCTAAAATCCATAAGGTGGAGTGAGAACCGAGCTTGGTTCAAAACATAAAACATGTATAGGACATATTTATCTTTTTGTCCATCAAACATTAGCAAAAATATGAATTCTTGATAGGTCAAAAGCCTTCCCAAAGTTACTATTAAGGTTTAGTGGCTGACAGACCTCTCTGTCACACATTTTTATGAGAAACAAAACCCACCTTTTTAGAAGCCAAATCGAAAAATGGTAAACATGAAAAATGTAGATAACATATTAAACTAAATACTGAACAAAAATCAACCTAAAATACCCTCGGATGATACCCCAAAGGTTTTGAGCATTTCTGTCAAAAACACACTATGCGTCTCCTTTTTAGGCTGACTGAACCCTTTTTATAGATTGGCCAAATTCTCAAACTTTTTCCAAATAACGTTCCCTAACTCAAAACATGAAACTCGTAGGGGACGCCATAAAATAAAAGTCCATGAAAAGTCAGAGCCATATCACTTGAATTAATTCCCCAAAATAGTAGCCAACAGAAGCTCAATTCCTATATATTTCTCTGTAAATTGCTGAACCGTTTTTACTTAAATAAAATAAATGATCCCCGTGCCTTAGGATCTAGCATTAGTGATAAATATGAAAGTTGTAGGAAATGTTTTTATCTAATTAGTGTTAAAATATTAGAAATTAAATCTATGTGTAAGTACTTAAAAACGCTGTTGCAACTCTAAAACTAGCAATTAAACTTTTACCTAAAAATTGGCTAAGTGTTCGAATGATGTGTTACTTGTGGAACTTGAGTGTGCGAACCTTATGCGAACTTTTTAAGTAATTAGTATATAAAAATGATACTTTTGATGAAATGAACTCATGCCGATGGTTCGATTCTTTGTCACATAAATTATGGTTATGCTTCGTATGATTGTACTTGATGCTTTAGCAAGTTGTACCATGTTCCATATCATATTTATACGCCATGCTATAATTATTTGCACACGAGAAGCATATTGCACATCATGAGCATTCCTACACTGGCATCTTAGGTTATTGGAGTCTCTTTTGTACCTATCATTATGGGTTGCATCTTGTACACTTGTTTTGATTATTTTAAACTTCAGTCATACTTGTTGGATATATGTCCCCTTGGTTTTCGTTGCTCCTTGAGTTATGGTTAAATTATAGAAGTGGTGTTAACACGGGTAAATTGGGTAATTTCGGAGAATAGCTTAATTCAGCGAACTTAACCCCATTGCGGTGGTAACTTCAGAGAATAGCCCAATTACAGAAGCCCTAAACCCCATTGCCACGATGTTTTGAAGGGTAATTCGAAGAAGAGCCTAATTCGGCGGACCTAACCCCACTGCGGTGGTAACTTCGGAGAAGAGCTCAATTATGGCGAACCTAAACCCCATTGCCACAATGTTTTGAAGCGTAATTCAGAGAAGAGCCTTACCCTACTGCGGTGGTAACTTCGGAGGAGAGCCCAATTATGGCAGACCTAAACCCCATTGCCACGATGTTTTGAAGGGTAATTCGGAGAAGAGCCTAATTCAGTGGACCTAACCCCACTGCGGTGGTAACTTCAGAGAAGAGCCCAATCATGGCAGACCTAAACCCCATTGCCACGATGTTTTGAAGGGTAATTCGGAGAAGAGCCTAATTCGGTGGACCTAATCCCACTGCGGTTGTAACTTCGTAGAAGAGCCCAATTTTGGCGGTCCTAAATTCCTCATCTTGGTACTCTAAATAATGTGAAGTGTCTTTTGAAATCCCTGTTGTTAATTAGACTTTAGGTTGACGCTTAATGAGTATCCTAGTACTTAATGTGGGACGGTTGGCCCGTATAAGGGTGGCTGATAAACTGGGTGGCTCGCCTCCACGCTGTTGCCATTGAGTAAAACGGTTGAGGCATGTAGCCAAGGCGAGCGTTTACCTTTCGCAACGAGGCTAGGATAAGTTAAGTGATCAATATACCATCAAGTCTACTCTGTAGTTCCCTGCGTGGAATTCATGGTACTGTTCTGGATGTATGTTGGGTTGGGCAACTGTATTGCATTCATCTGCATCACGCACTTGCACAATTGCTCTTATATATGCTTATCCTGTTGAAAATGCTAAAATGCCTATCTCTTTGGCCTTAAATTATATTGGGTATTATACGATATGTATTGTAGAATATCTTGTTGTGACTTTGTTAGACGATTTAGGAAATTTTCTTCTAGGCTCCGGCTCATGGCATTCGTGCCACAAGTAAAGACGAGAATTATTTGAAGAAGGCGGGTTCGTTGAAGGAGAAGATTTTGTGAAAGAGGGAGAGTAGCAGGAGCCAGCAGACCCCAACAGTGTCGCTTGAAGACGTAGGATATTTTCTTTTGATCTTTTTGTTCTATGTTCCATGGATATAATGTAACTTTTGTTAAGTTTTCTAGATGACTGTAATTATTAAGTATTCGAACAAAATCTGAACCGTTAATGATGTAGTAACTATCTTATGTATCTATAAATGTTCGGCTAGAATATGTCTTTTATTTATAGTTACATATGTGCTGAAATGGCCGGGGAACGGGGTGTCACAATCTCGTTCCACGGGTATGTCGGAACATATGTAACTATAAATAAAGGATATATTCTAGCCGAACATTCATAAATACATAAGATAGTTACTACATCATTAACGGTTTAGAGTTTTTTTAAAATATTTAATAATTACAGTCATCCAGAAAATTTCAACAAAAGTTACAATATGCCCATGGAAAACTGAACAAAAGATCCAAAGAGTGGACATCCTACGTCTTCATGCTGCGTCGTTGGGGTTAATCAGCTCATGCCACTCTCCCCCTTCTTCGTAGTCTTCTTCCTCAACGAACGCTTCCTCAAAAGGTCCTTCTTCTTTACCTGTGGCACGAATGCCATGAGCTGGAGCCCAGAAGCAAATTTCCTAAACCGTCTAACAAACTCACAACAAGATATCCTACAATACATATTGTATAATACCTAATACAAATTTAAAGGGCAGAGATATAGACAATTTATCATTTTCAACAGGACAAGCACATATAAGAACAGTGGTGCGAGTGCGTGATGCAGATGAATGCAATGCAGTAGCCCAACCTAAGTACGTCTAGAACAGTACCATTAATTTCACGTCGAGAATTATAGAGTAGACTTGATAGAATATTGATCACTTAACCTATTCTGGTCTCGTTGCGAAAGGTAAGCGCTCGCCTTGGCTACATGCCTCAGTCGTTTTACTCAATAGCAATGACGTAGGATGTTTAAGGAGGGTATGTTCGTAGGAGAATAAAACCTCGAGGAGCAGGGAGAGAAGCAGGAGCCGATTAACCATAATAGTGCCGCTTGAAGACGTAGAATGTTTACTTTTTGATCTTTTGTTTAGTTTTTCATGGACATATTGTAACTTTTGTTAAATTTTTTGGATGACTGTAATCATTAAATATTTGAACAAATTCTGAACCATTAATGATGTAGTAATTATTATAAGTAATTATGAATGTTCGGCTAGAACATATCCTTTATTTATAGTTATATATGTCCCGATATGCCCGGAGAACGGGGTGTCACATAAAAGTTGTTATATTAATGTATTTATAATTAATTTAGTCTTTCCATGATTTATGATAATTTTTATAGTAATTAATTAAATAAGTGTAGGTTTTTAAGCTAAATTAAGCTAGTTTGATAAAAATTGACCTTTTGACTTATTTATTGTGCAGAGATTTTAAATAATTATTTATTTATTTTTGTTGATCTACATTATTATATTATTATATATATTACATGTATAAAAAGTATTAGGTCAAAATAATGCTTAACTTGTACATCATTTTCTCATTTTTAAGCTTAAAAAGGCAAAAAGTAGCTTTTTGGGCATTTATCCCTAGGTGGCGGCCATGCAAGGGCAATTTGGTTATTTTTGTTGTTATTTTGCCTTTTATTAATTTATTTGTATGTAAATATCTGATTTTGGGTATCCACGAGTCAAATTTTAGATTTTTAGGACTTTGTGGTTGTACTAGGAGCAAAATGGTCATTTTACTTTAATTATGAGAATTTTTAATTTTTAATTTTATATTTTATGTTATTTACTTATTTTAAAATGTTTTGGGACTTTTCTAAGTTTAGTGTTTTGCCTCTGAGTATTTGATCTTTATTAAAATTTTTAGGTCAAATTAGGATTTCGGGTGGAGTTAGGGTTTCTATCCTTCTAACGATCTATGATCTTGTCAACTTACCATTGCTAAAGCTAGGGTTTGGGTTGAGTTGCTATCCCGAGTTGTTAAAATCTGGGTGGTTACTACTAGGGTCCGAACCGGGGTATTACACTTCGTCAACCTATCGATCAGAACCCAAATAGCGTTATGTCCCTTAGGCGACCTACGATGTCCCAACACAAAGTCCATCCCGATGTTTTCCCACTTTTGTTCGGATATTTTCAATAGTTGTAACAACCCTGCTGGTCTCTAATGTTCTACCTTTATCTGCTGACAAGTAAGGCACTGAAAAATAAACTGAACCACATCCCTCTTCATTCCCTTCCACTAGAGCTGATGGTGCAGATTATGATACATCTTAGTGCCTCCCGGATGCACTACAAGACGAGAATGATGAAAATTATGTAGTATCTTGGCACGACACGACTCTGGTACTAACACTCTCTCTACCAATCTCAAACTCTGATCTAGGCTCACAACCCACCCCGTGGTGTCCTTTCCACTAGCAATACGATCTCGCAACATATGAGCCTCTTGATCTGTCTGCTGAACTTCTAGCACACGAGTAACCAACATAGGTCATGAAACCACTAAAAATAAAGTCACACCATTCCCTATCTCCTCGAGACATAGATTAAACTCACCGACCTCTCCAAGCATGTCCCATTCTCGTATAGAAATGGAAGCTAATGAACCATGAGATCTCCTGCTAAGAGCATCGGCCACGACATTGTTGTAAGCCTTGTTTTGATATCTCTCATTGTTCCTTCTTATTCGTATAGTGATGATGCCGAGACGTGGTAGGGGCCGAGGCCATGGCTGAGGTCGTGCGTATGTCCAGGTTTCGAAAGAAGGGGATGTTCATGCCCCGCAAGAACAAGTGGGTGGTGTGGATGTCATCCAAGAGATGCTCGCTACAATGAGAGCAATGGCCGTGGTGACCAGGGCTGGAGTAAGGGCTCTTGAGCCAAGGGCCTTTGTGGTAATGAGAGAATTTCGGCGGTTGGATCCTCCAACCTTCTCTGAGGAGCCAGACCCCAAAGTTGCCACCGACTGGTTGGAAGTAACCATGACGATCTAAGACACCCTAGAGATCGGGGAAGATGAGTTGCGTGTTAGGCTGGCGGCATTCCAACTTCGGGAAGATGCGAGGGAGTGGTGGAAGTTTGCTAACACCACCGTGGATGGCATGTGGACCGCTTTTACTAGGGTCTTTTTGGAAAAGAGTTTTCCTGGTTCTTCTAGAGATGTGTATTGGGAGGAGTTTCTCTCCCTTATTCAAGGGAATCTTACCATGGTCCAGTATGAGGCAAAGTTCGTGAATCTGTCACGGTTTGTAGTTAAGATGGGGTCAACGAAGGAGTTGTGCACCAAGAGGTTTGAAAGGGGTCTTCAACCTTCGATCAAGGATAGGATTGCAGTGTTGAATTTTTTAGTTTACACCAAGATCGTAGAGGCTGCTATTCGAGTGGAGAATGAAATGGCAAAGTGCCACAAGATTAGGGAAAGCAAGTCGCATTAGGGGCTTCCAGTGCTCAATCTGAAGGGAGCCAAGTGAAGAGGCAGAAATCGGAGGGGTCGAGTTCATATCCCATGGGATCTCAACCTCAACTATGGTCGTCACCCGCACCTTCAATGGGTTCATCTGGACGTTCTGAATGTCAGGAGATGGTATGCTACACATGCAAGCGACTAGGGCACCGTGCTAGGGACTATACACAGGAAGAACGGTAGCAGAACTAGAGTCAGACTCAGTACTAGGCGCCATTTTCATGTTTCCAGTGTGGCCAAGTGGGTCATGTATGATGAGATTGCCCTCAGGGAGGGAGTGTTCGGGGTACTACTGAAGCACATCAGGTGCAACCATCGCAGGGGCGACAAGGATATGGCCAGTCTCAGCAGCCTTCAGGGGTACAGTTAGTGAGAACAGCAGGAGGTGCTACCTCAGCTCAGTCAGTGAGGCAGCCGGGGACTAGGGGCAGCGGCAGACAGAATCAGGGAAACCAAGGGCCGGTGTATGCTCTCGTAGAGCCCAGTACGTCAGTGGCACCTGTTGTGTCAAATACCGCCGCCAGACCTTTGATCATACGAGGTACATTCCTAGTGTACCATCCTAGTGTACATTTCTATAAGATATCTTGCCTTGATCAGTTATACAGTTGGGAATTGGCATGTGGGCACATACATAGCATGTATTGCATTGCACTCCTTGTACATTAATTCTGTACTTAGTCATTCTCCCAAAAATATTATACTTAAACCTTTATAACTGTGGGTTTTGATGGAATACTTGTGGGTTAACTGGGTAGGATTTTAGAGTTTACTTCTCAGCTTCGACTGACAACATTTACGCCACAGGTGAAGGGTATGAATTACTGGAAGGGGAGTATCACGAAAAACCTAAGTATCTGGAAGAATAAGGGAACAATGAGCCACAAGGATTTGACATCTCTCTTGGAGAGCAGTAGATTACATCTTTCAGTCTTTCTTTTGTCTTTAAGTTTTTGATCCAAGATATTTTGTTTCGTTCTAATGGATGACTATGATATTTATATCTACTTTAATGGTTTGTCAGACATTTAAATTTTATTTATGCAATTAAGTACTCTATGTACCTACAATGCATCGGTAGAATAACCCTAATTAAATAGTAATATATGTTTTTAACATTCCCAAAAATTGGGGCATTACAACATGGTATCAGAGCCAAGGTTCAACCCTTACCCATGCTGACGTCATGCGAATCGTGCGTTCTGTCGCATAGAGACCTTGCAGGCTCAATTATATTAAATATTGTTATCACATACATATATGTGAAGACTAAAATCCACTATGTCTAAGTTAGTTTTCTTGATCGTTTTAGGTGTAATCTGGTTCGGAGTTAGAAACAAATTCGTGAAGTGGGGTACTAATGAAGACATCAAGATGAACGGCTAGAGATCCCTGTAATAAGATGTTCCATTTTTAAGGGGGGCAGATGAGAGCTCCCAATAAGAGTAGCTTACAAGGGTAAGTCTTAGAACTTCATGTCATCCTCTTTATAGTTCCTGCCTCATTATCCCAAGAACCCTTGTGTGTAGCCCCCGAATAGTACACTTGAAATTCCTAGCTTATCCTTTCTCTTAGGATCATAAGTCATCAGTAACACAATAGCTATCAACCAATGTGCGAATTCTCTCGCTACAGTTGAATGACATTCGTGGATAACCTTTTAAACCCAAGTCTAAATCGTGATCGTATTAGGAAATCTAATCCTAGGTTATTCCATCCTCGAGTCCTCAACTATTAAGCTATGTTCGAATGAAAATAGTATTTGTTTCATTGCCTCCGAATTGACTTTGTCCATCCAAGATCATTTTACTTTGTTCAACACATTTGATCGTGACAAGATCTTGTTCGTCTCTCTCTCACAACATTAATACCTCTTTTGGCTGGGAAAGTGACCCTACGAGCCTTTGATCATACGAGGTACATTCCTAGTGTACCATCCTAGTGTACATTTCCATAAGACATCTTGCCTTGATCAGTTATACAGTTGGGAATTGGCCTTTGGGCACATACATCGCATGTATTGCATTGCACTCCTTGTATATTAATTTTGTACTTAGTCATTCTCCCAAAAATGTTATACTTAAACCTTTATAACTGTGGGTTTTGATGGATTACTTGTGGGTTAACTGGGTAGGATTTTAGAGTTTACTTCTAAGCTTCGACTGACAGTATTTACGCCACAGGTGAAGGGTATGAATTACTGGAAGGGGAGTATCACGAAAAACCTGAGTATCCTGAAGAATAAGGGTACAATGAGCCACAAGGACTTGACATCTCTCTTAGAGAGCAGTAGATTACATCTTTCAGTCTTTCTTTTGTCTTTAAGTTTTTGATCCATGATACTTTGTTTCGTTCTAATGGATGACTATGATATTTATATCTACTTTAATGGTTTGTCAAACATTTAAATTTTATTTATGCAATTAAGTACTCTATTTACCTACAATGCATCGGTAGAATAACCCTAATTAAATAGTAATATATGTTTTTAACATTCCCAAAAATTGGGGCATTACAACATGGTATCAGAGCCTAGGTTCAACCATTACCCATGCTGACGTCATGCGAATCGTGCGTTCTGTCGCATAGAGACCTTGCAGGCTCAGCTATATTAAATATTGTTATCACATACATATATGTGAAGACTAAAATCCACTATGTCTAAGTTAGTTTTCTTGATCATTTTAGGTGTTATCTGGTTCGAAGTTAGAAAAAAATTCGTGAAGTGGTGTACTAATGATGACATCAAGATCAACGGCTAGAGATCCCTGTAATAAGATGTTCCATTTTTGAGGGGGGCAGATGAGAGCTCCCAATAAGAGTAGCTTACAAGGGTAAGTCTTAGAACTTCATGTCATCCTCCTTGTAGTTCTTGCCTCATTATCCCAAGAACCCTTGTGTGTAGCCCCCGAATAGTACACTTGAAATTCCTAGCTTATGCTTTCTCTTAGGATCATAAGTCATCAGTAACACAATAGCTATCAACCTATGTGCGAATTCTCTCGCTACAGTTGAATGACATTCGTGGATAACCTTTTAAACCCAAATCTATATCGTGACCGTATTAGGAAATCTAATACTAGGGAACATTCCATCCTCGAGTCCTCAACTATTAGGCTATGTTCGAATGAAAACAGTATTTGTTTCATTGCCTCCGAATTGACTTTGTCCATCAGAGATCATTTTACTTTGTTCTACACATTTGATTGTGACAAGATCTTGTTCGTCTCTCTCTCACAACCTTAATACCTCTTTCGGTTGGGAAAGTGACCCTACGATCCTTTATTGCACTTTGGAATTCTATTATGGGAGGGGACTTTGATGCTTAAATTGAAGTACATTAGGCTGATGTAACTTCAGTGCAAATATCTAGTTCAACCACTGCTCGCTTGACATCTCTATTATCAAATAAATCTGATCCCAAATCACGAGAGCCATTCTTTGAATGCAGTGAAGTGTTCGTTTGTTATCCCCTTATTTAACCCACGTCTTGAATCTTGAATGAACTTTATGATATATTATACTTTTATAGTTTCGTGTCAAGAGTTGATGCCTAAATAATGGCTGACTTAACCATCTGAAAAGACTTGAGACCCGAGAGTTTACATCGTTAATAGAAGATGAAAGACACGAGGCAATCTCGAACCCAAAGAGTTCAATTTACCATGTAGAAGGAAGGGAAACCCATCCACACGCATTTGATACACGTGCGAACCCTCTTGTCGAAGCATTGGGAATATAGAAATTCAAATCTTGCCTTCGCTGCATAACCATGGAAAAACTTAACTACGATAATGGGCATTTGAAGTCTCAAAATGGGATCCTATATCGAACAACAATGGACTTACAGAACTGGATTACTATCACCAGCCATCCTTCCATGTCACGTTTGCTTTGCCCTAGATTGGCTACCAATTAGAGAACAATCCAGTCAATAGAAGAGGCATGCAAAAACCTATATGCTGATAAGACAAACCTAAACATCAGACAATGGGGAGATCATTCCGTTAAAGCCAAACCATGCAATTAAGATAACCAGGAAGATCAAGCTGATCTGTCAATGTCGTGCCACAGCCTAGAGTAGACATGAGAGGACGCTATGAGAACAATTCAACAACAACACTTTCAAGAGAAAGACACTCTCGAAATTTTGGGGACGAAATTTTTTTTAAGGGGGGTAGATTGTAATGACCCGGTTTTAAAGTCACTGGATTAAGAACGTTAAATGATCTGAAACTAAGTTTTCAGATCAGGGTTATATCAAGAGTAAGAATCCCAAAGGAATAAGCCTAGAATCAGATCTCATAATTGAAAACCTTTAAAAAAGAAAATGTATCTCTTAATCCTATAAGTCCATAAAAAATGGAGAATTACAAGTTGGTCAAAAAACAATAACAAAATTTCAAAAGTGACCCAAAATGAAGACGTATACAAATAACAAGGCTCTAAGTCCAAGGAATAGGAAAGGTAAGAGCCAACTCAATAATTAAGAAGAAAATCTACCCGAAGGCTTAATATTCCATAATTTTTAATAATTGCACGTTTAACCCCGAACTTTTAGATAATTACACTTTTAGCCCAAGACACCCCCAACAATTGGTAAATACATGCTAAGCTACAAACCTCTTATGAAAAATGCCGTAAAACTCACTCATAATCACTCTAGAAGTCATTAACAATCTTAGTTCTGGAAAATTACCCACAAGTTTCTCAATCCTCCCTAAGTCCCTGAGTTAATCCTCGTCTATTCTCTACAACAAACACTAACTAATGAATAAGTATAGAAAAGTACTCGGTTTCAAATTACGAGATTAGTAACGAAAATCCACAAATGCTAGAAACCCAAATTGGATTAGGATGAAAAAGAAACCCTAAGATTTAAAGTAAAATCCAACATAATATTGAACTCTCTAATACTAAAATCTAGGAATATAAATTCATAAACAATCATAAAAATTTACAAGTTAATCCAAGAGGATAGTGGAATTATGAAAGAGACACAAACTGAACCCAAGTGTAATTTTTACATAATCTTTTAATCAAACAAGAACGAAATCACATAAAATCATAGAATCAAAATCCTACAACTAGAGCAAAGAAAATCATGGATTATAGAAACATTAGAAATAAAGCCCTAATAAAAATTTAAGTCCAAAAATTTAAAAAAAATAAGCCCAATGCCAACAAGAAGCCCAAATAATATTCCAAAGCCCATATCTTTTAATAAAACTTAACTAATCTAGCCCAAGAAAAATTATAATTATAGCCCATGAGTTTAAGCCCAAAGAAATTTTAAGTATGGCCCAAATATATTTAGCCCAACCCGTTAGCCCATAAATGTTCAGCCAAGCCCAATTCTAATCAAGCCCAACAAGAAGTTTAATTCAAGCCCAAAACAACGTAAAACAAACCCAACAAAAGAAATATAGTCTTGGCCCGAACTTTGACCCAATTATAATTTGAATAAAATAATACAAAAATAATCAAAATAAGCAAAAGACTATTTTACCCTTGCATGGCATGTCACATGATATTTTTGATAAGTGTCTAAATTTTGCTAATTTAGAAAAAAAATTTCATGATGACAAATTTAATAAGATATATATATATATATATATATATATATATATA
>JAUMHN010432065.1:0-12191 GCA_032360265.1 Heliamphora ciliata
TCATAAAATGAAAAAATAATTTTATTAAAATAAAATTAAATACTAAAAATATGATTTTTAGTATACCAACCCTAACACCGTCTACCTTACACCAAAAGGTAAAGCTGATCAAAGACGGAGTAACTATCACTATATCAGGGTGCAACTAGCTTGTCAGCTCCACTCTGTAATGCTACCCCGCTTCTTAAGCTCCAACACAGGGAGGTGGATTTCTTGCTGAACAGATTTGATTTTGATGAAACCAAGGCCATATAAGTTCTGATGAATGATGAGGAGAGCTATGTTAACCAAAGGGTCATAGCCATGATGAAAAAAATGTCTTACTTTCCAGGCATTGGAATAGGAAAACATTTGTAAGGAATTTCTTAGCCAATCCTGGTAAATCATAATCGCCATGGATACGGATTGGGATACAAGCCAGAACTGGAAAGATCAAGCATGGGGAAGTATGGGTTAACACTGAATGGCCGTTTCATCAAAGAAGGAGATGATTTCCCTTATTGTGGGTTTCTCAAATCATGGATTGAAGAGAAGACTAACAAGAAATTACCAAGATTGGAGATCTTTTTCATTCACCAGTTATCCGAAAGTGATGAAGAAGTCGAGATTTGGCGGATGGGCCTTACAGGAAAGATGCAAACAGACTAGGCAAATCTTTGTGAAGAAGGAGATTTGGAGTCTTTCTTCAATGAAAAGATGGCCCAGGTGCGCATAGGCAAGGATGACATAGACAAGGACGTGCTGATGATGGAAACTGGCGCACCTGCGAATCACACTTTGTCTATCAAGGATGCAACTAAAATGAAAAAGAGTCAGTCTCTTGAGTCTTTTATTAATCATAATGAGACAAGTGGGATATAGTCTGAGTCTTTTAAGTCTGCTTGTATCAAGTTAGTTAGCGTCGAGTCTACTGAGAATGCACCTATTTGCATCCCGAGCCCTTTCTGTTTTGAGTCACAGAATGTTAACCCCTTTTGAAATTGATGAAATGAAATCAGACTTTGCTTACTTTGCTGTGTCTCAAATATTTTGTCATGATTCTGAATATTTTAACGAATTCGAGAAAGATATCCCCCAAGAATTAAAATTCTTAATCGAAAAGAAAAAAGAAATGTGAGCCCATACTATAACCAAAGAAACGATTTCGAGAAATCTAAATAATGAAAATAATCCATTAATGATTCAAATTGGTTCCACCGTATCTTTAGAGGAACGTGAACAACTAATCTTTTTATTAAAAGAATTTAAAGATATTTTTGCATGGTCCTACGAAAATTTACCTAGCATATCCCCTAACATTATACAACACCAAATCTCCTTGTATCCTGATGCCAAACCTGTCAAGCAAAAGCTGAGGAGCGGGCCAAATTGGGCCCTCAAGATCAAGGAAGAAGTTACCAAACAATTAGATGCCGAATTTTTCACGATTACAGAGTATCCGAAGTGGGTGGCTAATATTGTCCCCATACCGAAGAGAGATGGGAAGATCCGGATATGTGTGGACTTCAGAGACCTTTACAAGGCTTGTCCCAAGGATGACTTCCATCTTTCCCATATAGATGTTTCGGTAGATAATACTGCCAAGAATGCGCTCTTATCCTTTATGGATGGCTTCTTGGGGTAGAACCAAATTTTGATGGCTCCAGCGAACCGAGAGAAGACTATATTTACAACACCTTGGGATACCTATCGTTGTAGAGTCATGCAATTTGGACTAAAAAATGCAGGAGCAACCTACCAAAGGGTTGCAACAGCGTTGCTGCACGACATGATACACAAAGAAGTAGAAATATACGTGGATGATATGATTGTGAAATCCAAAACCCGAGAGGGACACGTCGTTGCACTAAGAAAATTCTTCGAACAGATCAGAAAGTATAAGATGCATTTGAATCCTCAAAAGGGTGCCTTCGGAGTCACTGCAAGCAAGATGATCGAAATCATGATCACACAGCAAGGTATAAAGGAGACCCTTCAAAGATCAAGGCCATTCTTGAAATGCTTCTCCCGAAGACCAAAAAGGGCATAAGGAGCTTCTTGGGAAAGGTTCAGTTTATCAGTTGATTCGTCGCCAAACTAACCACTACCTGTGAACCTTTTTTTCGACTCTTAAAGAAAGGAACCAAATTTTAGTGGGATTTGTAGTGTTAGGACGCCTTCGAAGTTGTACAGATGTATTTGCACAACCCTCCAATTTCGTCACCACCAGAACCTGACAACCCTTTGATGCTATACCTATCACTGACTGATTCAGCAATGGAATGTATGCTTGCATAGGAAAATGAAGCCAAGGTAGAAAGAGCTGTTTGAGCTGCTTACTACTTGAGTAAAAAGGTGATTGAATGTAAACGATAGCATATGCCTTTGGAAAAAACTTGCTGGGCGTTGGTCTGAGCATCTAGGAAGTTACACCACTACATGTTGGCATACCGTGTCATTCTAATCTCAAGGATGGATCCACTCAAATACCTCTTTCAAAATCCAGCATTAACAGAAAAGTTGGGTCGGTGGTTGCTGATGCTAGCTGAGTTCAATTTGTAGTATGTCACGAGAAAATCAGTAAAAGGAAGAGCCGCTGCTGAGTTCTTAGCTAATCATCCTATTAACGGAGAAGAAGAGCCTGAATTTGAGTTTCCTGATGAGTAGGTGCTGAAAATTGAGAATGATCAATGGACCCTCTATTTCAATGGAGCCTCAAATCAATACGGTTATCGGATAGGGATACTCCTTATCACTCCTAATGATTCTCATATTTCTTTGGCTTTTAAGTTGAGTTTTGAGGTCACTAACAATTACGCCGAGTACGAAGCTTGCTTAACTGGATTGAAAGCAGCCCTAGAACTAGGGACAAAAAAGTTAGAGGTAATAGGAGACTCAGCTCTGGTCATATCCCAGGCAAAGGGAGAGTGGAAGGTTAAAGAAGAAAAGCTAGTTCAATATTACTGAGAGCTTGAGCTAATGATCCCTTGCTTTGAAAGCGTGGGATTCATCCATGTTCCGATATTACAGAACAAGTTCGCCGATGCCTTGGTTACTCTAGCATCCATGATAGATATATCATCTAAGATAAGAATAAGGCCTTTGAAAATTCAACAGAAGGATGTACCTGCAATCAGCAACATCACTATGACTCAAGAAACCAATGACGGGTTACCATAGTATCACGACATCTGGGAATTTATCAAGAAGGGAGAATATCTGAGTAAGGTTAGTAAAAAGGATCAGAGAGCTATCAGGAGACTTGCTCCACAATTCATAATTTGTGGGGGAAAACTGTACGAAAGAGAATATCTGAGAGTTAATAAGCTCTGTGTTGACACAAAAGAAGGATACGAGCTAATGAGAAAAATTCATAGAGGAGTTTGCAGACCTCACATGTGCGGAATGAGGCTAGCTAAAAAGATCCTGCGCCAAGGATATTTCTGGATGACTATGGAAGCAAATTTCCATTAGCTTATCCGGACATGCCAAAAGTGCCAGATCCACGCAAATCTCATGCATGTACCACCATCTCAGCTGTATAATATGACCTTGCCCTGGCCGTTCTCGGTTTGGGAAATCGACGTCATAGGGAAGGTTACACCTAAGGCGTCAAATGGGCACGAGTTTATTCTCGTGGCCATTGATTACTTCACAAAGTGGATCAAAGCTACCTCCTCCTCCGTTCTAAAGGCTGCCTAAGTAGCTAAGTTCATCAAAGAGAATCTCATTTGCCGGTACGGAGTCTTGCATGAGATAATTTCTAATAACGGTTCCCACTTTCAGGGAGAAGTTTTGGATCTATTGGAGAAATACCAAATTGTTAGTCATAAATCCTCACTATATAGACCACAAATCAATGGGGTTGTGGAAGCCGCAAATAAGAATGTGAAGAAGATCCTTCAAAAAATAATAGAGGGAAGTAGAGATTATCCAGAAAAGCTATCATTCGCGCTTTGGGGATACGGAACATCCATTAGAACTTCAATTGGGGCCACACTATATGCCTTGGTTTACAGAATGGAAGCAGTCCTACCTATCGAATTGGAAATCTTGTCTTTGAGAATAAGGGTCGAGAGTGGAATTCCCGAGACAGAATAGGAGAGGAACATATTTGAAGAATTACTCTTGTTTAACGAAAGAAGGCTTCAAGCACCGTTTCATGTTCAGAAGTATCAAAGGGGGATAGCTCGAGTGTTCAACAAGAAGGTTAACTCCCAAAACTTTAAGAAAGGTGATTTAATCCTCAGAGATTAGAGCTTCGATTTTCGACCCTAGGGGTAAGTTTAAACCCAATTGAGCCGGACCCTATCTTATTAAAACCCTCATATCAGGAGGTGTTGCAATTCGGATGGACTTAGACGGAGATATTTTCTCTACACCTATCAATTCGGACCAGTTTAAAAGATTCTACCCCTGAAAGAAAAGCCCGCAAAAGGAGAGACTCAATACCCGAGTGTTACTTACACCGTGAACTATATTATGGCTTGATTCCCTTCTTCAGGATATGTAGGCAACTTCTGTCAGAAGTTTGGCCCAAACCTTTGTTCAGAATTCCCTCTTTGTAACCATGTTTCGAGTAGTTCATCAATGCAAAAGCTTATTTTAAGTTTCTCTAATAAAATGATTATGTTTAAAAAGCCATCACAAACCAAAAGTGGAGATACTTTCATTAATGAGTTTACCGATACAAATTTCAAAAGATGTAAGAGAGGTTCGCAAGACCTCATCCTAAAAAGCTAAAAAGGAAAGCAAACATAGATATTGAGACATAATAAAAGAAGTTAAGTCTTCCTTCTCTTTGCATCTCCTCCTTGTTCTACTTCACAATTTATCTCTGTTTGAAACCAAATCTTGTAAACCTCAGAAAGCCTGCTATCAAAGTCTCTGCCAACTGGCATCCACAGCCGAGAAGACCAGGCCTGGTAATACTGACCCAGATAAAAGGGCCCGATGAGGATGATTGTACGGAAGGTTCATAGAAGTCTCAGGATAGATCTTGGTATGCCCAAATTGGCGAAGGATGCGATAAGGATCATTGAAGGTGGCCAGCTTTAAGCCAACCAACAGGACCCCTTAGTGACCGACAGTGGAAATAGTCATAGAAGATATTTCCAGCCAGGGGCATAGCCAAGAGATGTCCTCCCCAGTCAATGAACTCAGATAATCCTTCCAATCAACTTCAGTGGAGCAAAGTCGGTAGACCTGACGGCGAATAAAGGACTTAATGCTGTAGGTATCAGATACAGGCTTCTCTAGTAGATTCACCTTCTCCATCAACCAATCCTGAGAGAAATAAAGAAAAGGAGAGTAGGGTGGAAAAACATGAGAGCAATAAAGAAAATGAGAGCTGAGTGGAAAAATCCAAGAGAATACAAAAAAAGGTGAGTTGAGTGGAAAAATTCAGAAAAATACGAAAAAAGAGAGATGAATGAATACCGACAGCAAGAGTGCACTACTAGCAAAATAAGGAGCACCCCTAGCATGGACTCCATCAAGCCCCAAAAGCGTCTTTGCTAAAATCAATGGGACAGGGTCCTGACCCTCATGAATTTTATAGGCCACATCCACTAAGGAAGAGCTAGCCTATCCATCTGAAGGTCCCAAAAGGAAGTGAGCCAAAAGACAAATACACAAAGCATACCTACGCTGAAGCTGAAAAAGGAAGTCGCCAAGGGACCCCTATGGCCCAAAGCAGTCTATGATCTAAGCCACATCAAGGGATCCACCATGAGTAATCAAAGAAGCCTCACGGTGGGAAAAACCACAAAGCTGCATCAACTTGTCTCTAGCACTCGAGAAAGGAGTAGGGATTATCACTTCATCACGACCCGAGATCTCAAGGATAGCAGAGAAATTCTCTTAGGCCAGATATAACTCCTTAATGCCGAAGCGAAAGACGTGCACCTCAGGATACCATAGTTGGGCAGCCCCTCGAAGTAGATGCCAACCAACCCTCATGCTTCGCAAAGAGAATAGTGCGTCTAAGCCAAAGTTGAGGAAGTTCCCGCACTCGACCGGAGAGAGGCCGCCCATCCATGTCAACAAGGAGTTGTTATAGGAGTGGGCCATGAAAAATGCACGAAAAATGCCAAATATACAGAACAGTAGGGTCTGGAGCAGTGTCACTCTTTTATAGATCTAGAAATGGGGTGAAACCACAGAATCTGCTTCAAGTTTTGCGCTAAAACACTATGTTGCGGCTGCCAATTTTTTATTACGACCATATCTTTACAATGTAACGACGGTTACATTTTATTCCCAAAACTCACGTCCATGATGCCAAAACTCCAGGCTGTGAACTTTTCTTCACAAACATTCAAGCCGCCACATTCAAAATCAGTGGCCGCCGTATTATTTCTCACTGCCGCCAGCTTTTTTATGCATAAATTTTAGCAGCCTGTCCTCTCTTTGCCAGCATACCCCAAATTGAAGTTATGCACTAGTTAGGAACTCACAACAAGAAAAGCAATTTGTATAGCAAGATCATAACTCGTGAGTCATTTCATCATGCATAATAGGAGTCTAAGCATTCAAGAGTGGTTTTCATATCATAGATAAAAGAGTCATAAGCATACACGATAGTCAAAAGTGTAAATCAAAGGGCACGAAGGTCCAACCCATCAAAATCAGAGTAACGTGGCACGCAGACCCCATCAGCATATCTGTGCATAACATCAAAAATAGTATGTATCAGTGTGTATCTGTGCAGTACGTATCGAGGCAATGCAATACGTCAATGCAGTAGATCAGAAGTAGTGGTGAATCAGAACAGAGTATGAAAATGTATCAGACGAGCACATAGGCTCAAGAAAGAGGAGGACCCCACACGGCAGCACGAGCTCCAATGGCAAGCATCAGCCTTTCTCGGGCAAAGACTATATAGTCACGATCCTCGCCCTCGATCAGCATGGCAGCGTCAAGGCCCATCATGGCTCGTATGATCTTAGCCGTGTGGAGGGTGTTTGTTTGACGCATCCCCACTGGAGGTGTCCTTGTGATACAAAAATGGTCATACCTCAAAGACTGCTGAAAGATGCGCTCACCAAGGTACCACTCTCTACAGAATGGCCCCTCAAGCAAGACATGGGTCTGGGTGGCGTCACAGCTCTGCATCAAATCGGCATCACCTCGCTCCTCCATGCCCATCCAGATGTCCCAACGGACTTGAAAATTAGAGAAAACATGTCAGCAAGTAGTGTATATGTAGAAAGTGAGAAGTAGGGATGAATTGAAGCCTAAAAATCTTAGCCGATCAGGAGTGAGGCTATCAAGGAAAATGTGGTCATCGTCCAAGTCCTTCTCATCAGGCTTCATACCCCAATGGCATCTGGCCCATTGAAGTGCCTGGGGGATAACAAGCGGGTCATCCCATGAGTTTACTGGCTGGCCCATGCCCAGGACCTCATAAGCCTAAAGCTGTAAAAAGTCAAGAGAGGCATCAGTACAGTTGAATTAGATATGAAAGTGAGAAAGGAAAGTACTAAAAGTAAGGAAAGAAGACACACCTCCTAGATGCGCCAGTATCTGCCAAAGCTCAGATTACAAGTCCAATTAGCTGCACTCATGTACCCGTACAGAGTGGCTAGTGCAGCTCTGCCCCAGTCATAGGAGTCGATCTGGTCCACCACCACCATGGTAGTAAGGTAGTGGCGGTGCACCCTGTTCTTTAAGTTCGGGAATAAGGATATCCCAAACATGGAGAAATGGAATGCACGCATCACCCACTCAAAGTGGTGGACCTCAAAGCAGGCAAAGTGACTGAAGGTTGCCCTCAGCCACGTATACTATATACTCCCCTTGTTGACCGAATGGGGCATGTGACCGAGGAGGTGTAGAATAGCCTTGGGGCTCAGGCAGATATCGAGGTCGAATGGGATCGGGTTTCCGCCTACCCAAATCCTGGTGATAAGAGAGAAGTCTAAAAGAGTGAGGGTCACCTCGAATGAGGGGAGGTGAAAAGTGTTGGTGGTGTCCCACCACCGCTCCGTCAGAGCTGTAAGGGTGACCTTGTCATTGCTGGTCCTTTCCAACGTGGAAATGAAGCTCCCGAAACTGGCTTCATCGACAATCTCTCGGCTGTGGGGTGGGAGCACTGTATATGACTCTAGGACGTCGAAGGATCCACCGAAACCTCGAATGCTAAGCCATTCCTGAGATGAAATAAACCAAACCAATTAGGAAACATAAAATAATGACAGAATCAACAAAATGACAAAAACATCGTAAACAGAAATGACAATGGGATCAAAACTAAGCACGTGTCGAGATGACTGAAAGTTACAATAATCAAAACAACAGCAAAATGAGATTCAAATATATATAAATGTTCGCTCATTAGTTCAAAAACCTACCTCGTTTTGAAACCAACAACGATTCAATCCGATCAAAGTCAATTTGCTGGAATTCGAATTCAAACTTTACAAAAGCCCGATTTCACTTCAACATCCATTCTAAAACTCATTAGACATAATTCAACCCCGATCAAAATTCAAGATCAAAAGAAAGTTTCAAAATGACCCCTAATCCATGTCAAAGTTTAAACCCTAAAAAGCCCAAAGCAGTAAAAAAATCATCAAAATTCCTTCTGACCCAACTTAGCCTCAATCCCACTTGGCCCCCTTCTCAAATGCCAATCAATCCAGAACCCTAATCCAATCACAAATTGACATGCTAACTCATTAGTTTTGATTCCTTGTCTAAACCAGCCCCTAACTCTGTTCTAAACCCATGTTTTCAAAATTCAAATTCAGCCTAACACCTGCCTAGATTCATCCCAAATAACAAACCAAACTTAATTCAAAATTCATCCAACCTAAGCTTATTTTAAAAACAAAATTTCAAGTTTGGTTGTAGGTTCAAAAATTCACCCAAATTTAAAAATTCCATTTTTAACCGAGATTCGCTCAAAATACATTCTAAACTAGGATTTGGAACCTAACACGGTTGCCATCCCATCTCAAGATTAGTTTTCAAAAAAATTCATATCCAAAACTTGTTTATTTCAAATCTCAGAATTCGTGTTCAATCCAAATCCTAACACGATTCCCATTTTAAACCTAAACTCAAGCAAGCCCCGCTCTTAGGACGAGATCCTACTTCAAACCAAGTCGAAACCAAAACTCAAATAATCCACCGACTCAATTCAAATTCAAAAAAATCAATTCCCTTTTAACACAGTTCCCAATCCACCTCGAACCCATCCCAAATTGATTCTCAAAAATTCAAAATTGGCGAATTTTGCTAAATTTTTTGTTTCAACCAAAATTCTCAATCAAATCCATTTCAAACTCCACCTAATCCAACCTCATCCCGATTCGACTCCATCACCAACTATTCAATTAATTGCGTTTCAAAACCAAACTCAAATTCAAAATTCAAATTTTAGTTCAATTACAAACCAACTTTCTAAATTCATTTGTTCATTTTTCCAAGTTTAAATTGATCTCCAAGACCATTTCAAACAACCACGCCCTAATTTAGGGGTCTAAACAATCCGAGTAGGGGTCTAAACCTAGTTAAGTCTAATGTCTCCAATCAAATCAACTCTAATTCAAATCTCAATCCTGAACTCCAAATTAATTTAATCCAACATGACAGTTTCAATTCAGACATTCAATGTTCAAATGCAATCAATATTCAAAGTAAAAGTCAACCAATGAAAGAATTCAAAAATTTAGCTTACCTCGAGATTTGGGGCCGAAAGGAGATCCTCGTGAGGCCGGCTTCCGTAACAAGTGAAGAAGAGGGATGTAGGTAGCGGGGTCAAAGCGCTCTGGCATCCCGGCACGCCTCCCTCGAGTAAGAGGTCCTCGTCCTCGGCATCACCAACCGCATCACTACCGGCACCACCCTCATCACCAACATAGCCAAAATTGCTACCCACTGTGGCCGAGAACACTGCCGATAAGAGGGAGAGGACAAACATACTTTTGAGAGGGAAAGAGAGTGAAAAGGGTGAGACAGTACCAAGAGTAGGGGAGAGAGCCGAAAGTGAGAATTGAGAGAGAAAGAGAGCCGAGAGGGAGAATAGGAACACGAGAGAGGGAGAGAATCGAGAGAGATAGAAAGACGCGAGAGAGAGCAAGAGAAAGTCGAGAGAGTGAGAGGGATGAGAGGAAGAAAAACTTTTTGAAACTTCACGCAAATGAAAAGTTCAAACCTGTCTATCATCGACCTCGCGACCGTGACAGCCGAAGGCTTTAAAACTAATGACTGCTATAACTTGGCCTTGACCGCCACTTTTTGTCACGGCCATGATGTTTTTCCAACAGTTTCTTCAGGCTGTGAACTTTATGTTTAGGCCGCCATATGCCTAGGGCAAAATAGTACAGGCCACAACATATAAAAGTGACAGCCTCTGTATTTGTTTATGCTTTCCCCTTTATTAGACCATAGAACCACCCCATGTAGGTTTTGAAAAATTGAAGGGTCTTCTAGCCCTTCTTCATGATCTAGATTCCCTTTGGCACCTTCGGTCCTCATCAAGACCTAAAACTGATAACTTTGCCCCCCTCTTGACCCATCGGTCCTCCTTATGACCTTAAACTGACTAGTTGATCCTCGCCCAACCTTAAAATGCCTCTTTAAACCATTAGTCTTCATTATGGCCTTAAACTGACCTGTTGGTCCTCATACGACCTTAAAATGCCCCTTTGAACCATTGGTCCTCTTCATGACCTTAAATTGATTCATCGGTCCTCGCACAACCTTAAAATGCCCCTAAGTGTTTGATTTGCCTCATGACCTTAAACTGACCTTAACCACAGTGGTCTCTTCGAAGCCCCAGAAAACTAAGCATACCTCTTCTAAGCCCTAGATGACTAGGTATACCTCTTTTAAGCCCTAGAGGAATACGCATACCTTTTTCCAAACCCTAGATAACTAGGTAAACCTCTTTCTAGCCCTAAAAGACTAGGAATACCTTTTTTCCAAGCCCTAGAGAACTAGGCATACCTCTTTTCCTAAGCCCTAGTAAGCTAGGCATCCTTAGTCATTTGTGGAACGTTGTCTAGGTCCTAAGTTCGTGAGACGATTCTTAGGTTTGCCAAGCCCCAATGTTCTAAGCACCCTAAGCCCTGCTCCCTAGGCACCTCTAAGTGGAGTTCTTAAAAGATTTAAATTTTGGTAACTTCTTCAGGTCCTGACTCGACCTTTGAAGTTCCTATATTTTGCATCATACCTTGTACCTGCACCATGTTTTGCATACTGTCATGCATCATGATTAGCCTATTTGCATCATATGCATTGCCCCATGTAGGAAGCTCGATGGAAATTCAGGTTCGACCACGCTTTTTCTGCATGTTTTGTTTGTGCCTAAGATTTGCGGCTTGTTCAATTGATTTATCTCTAGAGCTTTGGCATTACTTGCACCACGAGTTGTTGCAAGCTCTGTCAAAAAAGGGCAATTGTAGATACCCCAATCTGACCAAGCTGAATCTTAGGCACCCATCTCGAATGTGCCTCAATGATAAAAAAATTAGAATCATGTCCAAGGATACTCTCAAGCTAGCAAAGATCACGAATATGGATCAAAACCCTAAGACCTTAAACCAACCTTCATGTCGTAATATCCTTATCATCATGGCTGCCACATTTTTGAAAATCCTAGAACGGGCCGTGTCCTTGCTTTCACGGCCGTAACCATTTTGAAAACCCTAAACCAAGTCGTGACTTTCTTTGTTATGACTGTTCCCTTTTTGTTCAAGCCATGACTTCTGAAAGTAACTGATGTCCTTTTCATCACCATAAAGGTAGCGGCCTGTACTGTATAAAAGTAAAAAAGTAGTGGCCATGACTGTTACCCCTTTTTGGATAAGTGGCAGCATTCCAGAGGGTGTTTGGTCTCCCACATTGCCTATAAATAGGCGTCATTTTTGCACAGAAAGGGGTGAGAATCAACTTGGATAAAAAAACTCTATCAAAATTCATTCTCACCCGATACTCTGACATTCGTCCCATACTTCCCAACCTTCGTTCGTGTTCTTGCTTGGTTTAGAGAAACTCTTAGAGTGCATATATTGGATTGGAGGTATCGTATTCTCACCACCGAGAGGCCATTCGAGTTGAAATTTACACGAGATAACCTTAGGATCCCGCGACTCTTTTTAAACCCTCATTCTCTTCCCTCGAGGGTGTCGTGGATAAGGTTTCCATTGTTTCGTTGATTGTTTGTCATTCATTTCAATAAAAATAGTCATTTCTTTTAAGTT
>JAUMHN010432076.1:0-12190 GCA_032360265.1 Heliamphora ciliata
ATATCATTATTATTATGATATTATTTTTGTCTTTCAAGACTTAAATATATCGGGGTTCTGCCGGTACGAGTTCTCGGTGGATCATAACCCACATTACGTTCGAGGATCGCGTAAAGGAATACAATAGAAGATCTGATAGGAGTTTCAACTCGGAATAAAGTCGTAGTTGGAGATTAGATTGACAAAAGGTATTCTTCTAAATTAACATTGGTTGCACGGGTTTTATTTTGATCGTTCTTCGTCAAAAGTTTTATCTGGAGCCCGTTCCGGCGTTTGCCCGTCCAGTTAATTTTTTTTTATCGAAAATCGTTTACAAAAATAATAATCTTGGCAGTTTTGCCTCCAAAAATTGGTATCAGAGTTATTTTATTTTTTATTTATGGTTATCGGGGCCCCGGTTTTATGATCATAATTTATTTTCATGTTTGATTGAATGCGTGAATGATGATTTAAATTATTATTATTATTATTTTTAACCACGAGGGTTGATCGTGGTAGATTGATTGTGAGTTTTCGGGATATAGGATCGATGTAATAGCTAGCTTTATATTTTTAAATATCTGTTTAGATTATTTAAGAACAGGAAGAACGGAGGAAGCAAGATATAGCTTAGATCTGAATTTTGGGAGAAAAAAATTCTATCTAGGGTGTAGAGATGACATTTCATACCTTCTCATGGATGAAACAATACACAGAAACCAAATTCGAACAACAAGACTCTTGATCGGTGAACGTATCTCGTCATTATTTGCCCTCGGATGCTGCCGTCTTGATTTTTGGTGCAACTGGTTGGAGAGAGGAGGCTCGACCTCTTCTTGTGTTGTGCTGCTGCGATGGTGGAGAGAGGAGACTCGAGCTTGTCTCGTGTAGTGGTGGTGCGATGATGGCGAAAGAAGGCACCAGCTTGCGATGGTGTGATGGTGACGGAAGAGCTGCGATGCTGTGATGGTGAATGACATACACCGTACTTTGTATGAGTTCGAGCTCGCGTGGGAGTAAACAGTATTTTTTTCTTCGTGTTTTTCATTTGTCCAAAAATTAAGAATGGATTTGCTCTTCGTGTTTTTCATTTGTATGAAAAATAAGAACGAAATTCAGTGAAAATGAGTTTTACTCGTTCTCTGTTTTGCCCGTTTTTAACTCAGTTTTGCTTGTTTTTTCTAAGCATTTTCTGCCAAAATAGTCAACAACCGCACTTTTCAAATTTTGAAAGTAAGATTCTCCAAAAACTGAGTTTGGAAAATGGAACCAAACAGGCTATAATTTTTTTAGTCCAAATGCACATTGATACATAAAATTCATTTTCTTAATTAGTCCACGAATATAAACGCACCCCCTAAGAAAGACCGAAGGTCAAGAAAGATGACTAGAAAGAAGACTTGAGACAATAGCTGCACCTCCAGCTCGAGGGAAGGCTCTAGCCCCCCCTCTAGAAGGTCGACAAAAGATGTAACATGGCGAACACTGGAGCAGATCTTGGTCTCTCCTTTTATAAGGGATGTGGATGGAATAGAGTCGCCACAAAAATTCTAGGCCCCCAGGTTCAATCTCTATGATGGAAAGACGGACCCGGTGAGCCATATCAGGCACTTTAGACAAATGATGGCCCTATGGAATGGGAATAATGGCCTGATGTGCAGGGTATTCCCTTCTAGCCTCTAGGAGGCTGCTTTGAGGTGGTTTATCAAACTCCCAACCGGTTCAATTGGAAGCTGGAAACAAGTGTCCGAGCTCTTTGAAACGAGGTTCATCACCAATATCAGGCAGCTTAGGGAAATTATGTCTCTCCTCAATCTTAGAAAGGGGACGAATGAAAGCATAAGAAACTATGCTTGGCGATACTGGGAAATGTTCAATGACATCAACGATTGGAACAAGCAGTTAGCCGTAGCCTCGTTCAAGCTCGGCTTGAACAAAGGCCATAAATCGAGGTAGTCTCTAACAAAAAGGCCAACAATTGGTATGACTAAGCTGATGCAAAGGATAAAGTAGTATGCAAAGGCAGATGATGACATAAAGGGACCCACCACTGAGGTGCGAGTGTAGGTCAAAGAGAGCCAAGCAAACATGAAAGAAAGCTAGAAGGCAAAGAAGAAGGTCGGCCAGGAGGGACCGAAGGACAGTTATGAGGTGGCGAACACGGTGTTCAATGAGCTTATCTATAAGTTCATCCCCTAAATCAAGGATAAACCATGTTCGCTTACCCACCTAAGATGATTGGGGTGTCAAGGTTGTGTACTCAAAATCGTAAATTTTTTTGGTTTTAGTATTTTATTTTATTTCTTAATAAAATTATTTTTCTATTTTATTAGAATCTTAATGAGCAATGTATGCAATATTATTTTTTTAATATTATGCATGGATGCCCTTTATTCTGTATGGTATTTAATTTGATGTGTAGAGTATAGCTTGCATACAAAAGATTAAATTATAAGTTTTTACAGAATATAGGTTTACGGTTCACAGCTTAGATGGATTTGAATAAACTATCGGTACGATCGTAACACAGAGTTTTAGTAGGCCTGTCTTGGTTACGAAAAACAGATTATAGTGTTGTCTATTGTTCCGACTCTCTATGTTAGTACACTTTGTGTATTAACAGAGCCACATTGCGATAACTAACTTTATACTGACTATATAAATTAATTCACACCCCAAGGTTATTATGAATGCTTTTGCTCTTAATTCTAAAATAATAATTATTTGTGTATTTTTAATATTCGTTATTTTAATTCATTAGATAGTGCAATCTTTTATAGGTCAATATTTTCGGTGAATTGGATAGCGGTATTAAATATATGATGAATATTAATTATTGACAGAATTCACCTCCTGATTGTTCAAAATTGACAATATCTCCTTAAAGATACTTATAAGTTTTGATCGGGCCAAACCATGTAGGTGGATTTAATTATTCGACCGTCAAATAAGTTACGCGGAAGAACTTAAGAAATTATAAGAAACCGATTAAATTAAATTGTCAGTAATTAAATTTAATTGGGGGTATCGAGAATCTTAAGGTAGAAAAATGAGTTAAGTATTTAATAACATGAGCTCGAATAATCGATTTTGAGAATGTGGATGGGAATGCAATTACGATTTTTTAGTGGTATGAATTGTAATTTATGTTTTTATAAAATCGTTTTAGGGGCAGGCAAGTTTTCATAATTACATTAGAAACTCAAGTCATATTTACTCCATAAGTCCCTACTGTAGCCCTATATATATGCGGTTACACTAACCCTAGCTGAGGTGACATTCATTATTGAATTAGGGTTTCCAGGTGGCTAGATTAACAGGTTGAAGATCACGATAGATCGTAACCCACTCTACGTTCGTGACTTGCATCTAGGAATACAGTAAAAGGATTGATCGAGGTTTCAACTCGAAGGATTCACATTCGTGGTTATTATAGTAACCGAAATCATTCTACCAGATTTCAAAAGGTATAATTCTAAATCTAACTTTGGGAGTACGAGTTTTATTTTGATCGTTGGATATCAAAAAGTCTTAAACTAGAGCCTGTTTCGGCGATTGCCCGTCCAGTAATTTTTTTATCGAAAAACTCATTCAAATAAATGATATTGGTAGTTTGCCACCAACAATTGGTATCAGAATCGTTTTAATTTATGAATATGGTTTAATCGAGAGAACCAGTAGCTTTAAAACTATCTTAATTTTGTTTTGCAGGCGTTCTAATCCCGATTTTATGATCATTATTTTATTCAAATTTGATTGAATGGTTGAATGATGATTATTATTGGTTTTTATCACGAGGGTTGATCGTGATAGTTTTAGACTTTTTAGATCGATTGTGAGCCTTAATAGGACATAGATTTCAATGTAAAAGCTTTTTATGTTTTTTAGATATTGTTCAATATATGTAAGAACAGGTACGAAAGCCCAAGAACACAAAGAACAAGTAGCTGCATAACCGGCGGCATCAACAGTGGTTTCAAAATTTTTTGAGCTACAGATCGCAGTGGGTTTTCCACGATTTCGTGACAGATTTTTCAGTTGATTTTCTGCATAAAAAACAGAAGCAAAATAGGTCTGAAAAGTAGCAAAAAATCGGCACAAAACAGCCTCGGTAGCGACAGTTCGGGTTGTTTTTGGTGTTTTTTAGGGATATTTTTGGGACTATTTTTGAGCAATTTATTAGGCACAAAACAATAGTAAAACATGAATGAAAAACAGTAAAAAAAAAGGTGAGAAAAACAGCCACAAATGGTGGCTCAAACAGGCCGCTCCAACTGTGGCATTGGGCGGTGGTGGCGACAGCTTTTCGGGTCTGTTTCGATGGTTTTTTGGGACTATTTTTCAGAAATATTTTTGAAGCATATCAGTGTGAAAAATAGCAGAAAATCAGAACCAAAATAACCACATAATAAAGAAGAAACGGCAGCGACGGCGATAGTTCACAGCGGCGGCGGTGGCAGCCTGTTTGGGCTATTTCGATGCTGGTTTTCGGGGGTGTTTTCGAACAACTTTTTGGAAAAAAATAGTATATTTCGTAAGATATTTTTTTGAAAAAAATTGGGGAAAAAATGGATGTTGGGGAGGCGGTAAAAGCCGCGGCAAGGCGCGGCGTGTGGTAGTGCTGGAGGGCTGGCGGTGGTGACTGCCTAGGGTGGTTGTTTTTGGCTTAGATGATTCGAGATGGTGTTATATTTGTATAACATTGTGTTTTGAAGAATCATGATATGATTTGGATGTTAGAAGCTGATTTTTGATAAGGATTGAATGATTACAGATAATCTTTAAAAAGGAGGCTGAAACTCAATAAAATTTTTGTTCGATTATAAAATTAGGACATATATATATTGCATTTATATTAATTTATATTGCGTGGATGATATATATCTATTTTATATTTTTTATTTATTTTAATTCATTTGAAAGAAATTGATTTTAATTAATTTTTGTAACAAAAAAATAAAATAAAATTTTCTTTAATTAAAATTAAAATTTTCTTGAAAGAAAATTTTAGATATTTTATTTGCTACAAAATAACACGTTTAAGATAATTTTTTTAATTGAATATGTTAAAAAATGTAAAAATTAATTTCAAATTTTGAATTAATTAAAAGAAAAAGTTTAATTTTAATAAATTATTTTTTTTAGAAAACTAAGTAACTGAAAATAAAATAAAATTTTGGGTTTTTTATTTGAAGTTAAGTTTTTAAATAAATAACAATTTTGAAATATTTTATTTGTTACACATGAAAACACGAAAAAATGGTTTAAAAAAACCAAAATCTCTCGGATCGTGTGGTTTTTCGAAATTTATAAATTAATTTTTAATTAAACAGTTTTTATAACCCTCAAATTTTTTTAAAAACTAATTGGGTGAGAAAATTTATTTACAGATAAATCGCGCGGTCTCCATTACTAATTTGTAGGTGATATAATTAATTATGCGTGTTGGCAATAAGGCGTTTCTCCCTATCGGACAGAATTAATTGTGGTATCGTCGGTATGGACATTTTTTAGGGATAATTCTGGATAATTGTTAGTATGGATTACTTCTCCATCTAAAGGATTTATTGCGAAGCGGTTGATTTGGGATTAAGTGATAGTTAATAGTTAACTGTAAATAATAATATATTTTTTATCTGAACACTGCTATTATTTACTAGACTGAAGCTACGTCAGCTATTTAATATTACTTGGCATGGTCTGTTACCTAGATAGTAAAATTAAAAAAAATTGATTTGTCTGGACGAATGATAGATAGTAGACGTTCTCTCATCGAGGTATGTTATCATGGTGTACCAGGCTGCTGGCAATTTTTTTTAAATGGTAAAGAGAACCTTTTAAAAATAAAATTTAAAATTTTTGCTCGTTATAATTAATGGTTATTTTAATCATATGATTCTTAGGATTAAAAATGACTTTCAATTCACTCGCGGCTATACTCAAAGAAAACAAACTAACGGGACCAAACTATGTAAACTGAAAAAGGACTATGGATATACCTTTAACTACCAAGGGTATTCTTAGGATGCTAGAAAATGTGTTTTTTTTATGAAAATGGTTCTTTTTCTAAGTCGAAAGGCAAGAAAATGAAAAAGATTAAAAAACAGGGTGACACGATTTCTAAAGTAGTTAGTGAGCCATGGACTAGTATGAAAAAGCTGAAAGGTAGATATTTGTACTGCAACTAGACACGGCATTGGAAAAAATATTGTCTAGTTTTTCTTAGCAAACAAAACAAGTTAAGTAATTTCTATTTACTAGTTGTGGAAATATGTTTAGCAGTGTTATCTACTGGTACCTAGTATGTAGATACGGGAGTCATTAATTATGTCTGCAATTCATTGCAGAGATTCTAAAAAATTCGACAACTTAGTGATGGAGAGATTTACCTACATATGAACAATAATACCAGGGTGACAGCAGTTGTATAGGAGATGTTACCCTCAGTTTTAGTAGAGATATGGATTTACTTTTAAAAGATTATCTTTATGTACCTTCTATTAGAAGGAATCTAATTTTGATTTCTAATTTGGTGAAGAAAAAATATTCTGTTCATTTTAATGACTCTGTGGTTATTAAAAAAAATAAACATTTTATTTATTCTGGTACATTGGTGGATGATCTGTATGTTATATCTCTTATCTTTCCTATACTGCAACTAATTGAATTGAATAACACATCTAATTTACCATATAAGAGAAATAATTATTCTTTAATGAACCAAACGTTTCTTTGACACTTATGCTTGGGTTAAATTAATCTAAAAAGAATAAATAGATTGGTAGACGATGGACCTTTGAGTTCATTAGAAGTGGAGGTACTTCCGGTCTGTGAGTCTTGCTTAGGGAGTAAGTTGACCAAAAACTCCTTTTTGGCCAAAGACTATAGAGCTAAAGAACCATTGAAACTGGTTCACTCGAATGTGTGTAGTCCTGTGATTATTCGGGCTAGAGGTGGCTTTGAGTACTTCATCAGTTTCATTGACGATTCCTCAAGATATGGATGGATACATTTACCTGTTGCACTGTAAGTCTGAATGTTTTGAGAAATTCAAAGAATTCAAGGTAGAGGCGATAAGCATCTGGATAAAAGTATCAAATCACTACAATTCGACCGTGGTGGCGAGTACCTATTTGGAGAGTTTAGGGACTACTTGTCGTCAAAAGAAATTATATCCCACTTGACTGCACCGGGCATTCCGTAGCATAATGGTGTAACGGAAAGAAGGAATAAGATTCTTATAGAGATGGTAAGGTCGATGATGAGTTATTTGGAATTACGTAATAAATTTTGGGGACTCGCATTGAAGACATCAGCTTATATTCTGAATTTGGTACCTTCTAAGTCAGTACCTTCAACTCCTACAGAATTGTGGACCGGGTGCAAGCTTAGCCGGAGACATATTTGAATTTGGGGGTATCTAGCACATGTACTGAATGGAAACGTGGGTAAGTTAGAACCGAAGACAAAAGTCTGCTTCTTTGTCGGGTATCCCAAGGTGATGAAGGGTGATTTATTTTATAATCTTAAGGATTAGAAGGTTATTGTTAGCACCAATACCCAATTCTAAGAAGAAAATTATACTATGGACCACAGACCCAAAAGTAAAATTATTCTGGAAGAATTGAAAAACAATACCAGTAGAACGGAAGAGGAACCATAAGTCACTGATATCCTATTGCCTCATCGTAGTGGGAGGATTATTGGAACAGGTGCAGATCCTAAACCAGATCAGGGTGCTACCATTAACATGCTAGATGAGCATGCGGGTAATGATGCACAGGGTTCAGATTCTGTATAGCGCATTATTGCTAGTACACAGACGCAGGTAGTGCCCCATTGTAGTGGAAGGGTTGTTCATCAACTCGATCGGTATATGTTCTTGGGAGAGTCTTTTAACAGGATCCTGGTAGAACTAGATACTGAATCCTGTAACTACAATAAAGTACTCTAGGACAAAGATGCAGATCTTTAGAAAAAGGTTATGAATTCAGAGATAGAATCTATGTATTCTAATTAAGTCTGAGAACTTGTAGAATCACCTGAAGGGATAAAATCCATTGGGTGCAAGTGGATCTACAAGAGGAAGAACAGAGCAGACAAGAAGGTGTAAACCTTCAAAGTTAGGCTTGTTGCAAATGGATTCACTCAGAAAGAAGAGATTGATTATGAGAAAACCTTTTCGCCGGTAGCCATGCTTAAGTCTATCCAAATTCTCTTATCCATTGTGGCTCATTTCGATTATGAAATTTGAAAAATAGATGTCAAGACAGCTTTCTTTAATGGAAGCCTTGATGAGTGTATCTATATGATACAACTAGATGGTTTCATAGCAAAGGGCCAAGAGCACATGTTGTGCCGGCTTAAAAGATCCATTTATAGATTTAAGCACGCATCGAGGTCTTGAAATACTCAGTTTGATCAAACCATAAAGTCTTATGATTTTGATCAAATTCCAGGTGAATCCTGTGTGTACAAGTAGCGTGGCAGAAGCGTAGTGGTCTTTCTAGTACTTTATGTAGATAATATCTTACTCATCGAAAATTATGTGGGGGTGTTATTTTTAGTAAAAGTATTGTTATCTGGATAGTTCGATATGAAGAACTTAGAAAAAACCAGTCATATTCTTGGTATCAAGTTTTTGCGTGATAAAAAATAAAAGATGTTGGGCTTATCACAAGTAAAATATATCGATGATATTCTTGCTCGTTTTAGCTTGCAGAATTCCAAAAAAGGATTTCTCCCCTTTAGGTATGGAATCACTCTATTAACGATCAATGTCCTAAGATACCTAATGAAATAGAGAAGATGATGGCAGTTCCTTATGTTTTGCCAGTAAGAAACCTAATGTATGCTATGCTTTGTACTAGACCCGACATTTATTTTGTTATTGGTATGGTTAGCAGATCTTAGTTTAACCTAAGGTAGGTGCATTGGATTATGGTAAAGAATATAATTAAATACCTAAAAAGGACTAAAGATTATATGTTGGTTTACCAGGCAGATAATCTAGTACCTTTAGGGTACACAAACTCAGACTTCTAGTTAGACAAAGATTCTCGTAAATCTACCTCAGGATATGTGTTTACCTTGGGTGGTGGGGCTATAAGTTGGAAGAGTATCAATCAGTCCTGCATTGCTGATTCTACCATAGAAACCGACTACATGGCAGCTTCTAAAGCAGCTAAGGAGGCCGTTTGGCTTAGAAACTTTTTGTTTGATCTAGATGTGGTGCCTTCAGTTCAATCAGCTATTACACTTTATTGTGACAATAACGGAGCGGTTGCAAACTCAAAGGAGATAAGAGCCCACAAGAAAGGAAAGCACATTGAAGATCCATGGCAACCAATATTAGACCAGTTCAACCTGAAGGTTAGTCCAGAAATAGACCTCTCTTATTCAATGAAACAAATTACAACTACTGAAAAGCCAAGATGAGAATTTACAACCAGGCTGTTGACTAGAACCTATAGAGGGTTATCATAAATGGCCCTAGAAAGCCTACTAAAGTGGTAGAAGGGGCAACTGTTCCTAAGCCTAAAAATGAGTGGACTGAGACTGACATTAGAGAGACTTGAACTTGCTTTATTGCTCTCTTAATCATAATAAGTTCAATAGGATCTCTATCTGTAACATAACTAAGGAGATATGGGATGAACTTGAGATTACTCATGAGGGAATCAACCAAATCAAGGAATCTAAGATTAGCTTGCTTGTTCATAATTATGAGCTTTTCAAAATGAAGCATGATGAATTTATTTCTAAAATATTTACTAGATTCACTGACATTATTAATGTATTAAAATCTCTTGGAAAAGTGTACACTGATGCCGAAATGGCTAAATTTTTTTTTAGGAACATGTCTAAGAGTTTGGAAGCCAAAGTGATAGCCACTCAAGAGGCCAAAGATCTCACCACTCTCAGCTTGGAGGAGCTGCTTAGATCACTCATGACTCATGAGATGAATTTTAAAATAGATGATGAAGAAGATAACAAGAAGAAGAAAGAAATAGCTTTCAAGTCTTCCATCCCTGAGAAAGAATCAGAAGAAGAATCCTCCAGTGATGAAAATGAAGACATTGTACTCATCACAAGAAAGTTCAAAAGGTTTCTAAGAAACATGAAATAAGGAGGAAGAAAATTCTACAAGAGAGATGGCCACAAAGGTGAACCCAATAACAAATTCAAAGATAACACTAGCCACAAAAAAGAATGAGATCGTTTACTTTGAATGCAAAAAGCCTGGTCATATGAAGGCTGATTACCCCAACTCAAAAAACACTACAAAAAGGGATTCAAGAAAGAAATGATGGCTGTATGGGAAGAAAGTGATGACAACGATTATGAAGATGAAAAAGAAGAGAATGAAGTTGCAAATCTATATCTCATGGCTAAAGAAGACAATGAGGTAATTGATGAATTTTAGAAGAACTTCAACTTACTTTTGAAGATATGCATAATGAGCCAAGAAAAATAGGTGTTAAAAATGTCATTCTTAAGAAAATGGTTTTCATGCTTTTGACTGAAGTAGAATATATATATATATATATATAAACATATTTTGTCAAACCAGATAACTACTTTGAAAAATGAAAATATATTCTTAAAAAAAAAAAGATCTTACTAAAATTGTGCATATGTTTACTTTTGGAAAAGAGAACCTTGACAAATTTCTTGACATGCAAAAATGTATTTTTGATAAAGCTGACATAGGTAACCAACCAAAGAAAAAACAAAAATTTTTGAGTAATATTTTTGTTAAAACTTCATCTAATCATTCTTATGCTACTTATTTTTATTATTATGAACATGGACACTGTTAGGGTTGTATACTAAAAATTATTGTTTTAATTTTAGTATTTAATTTTATTTTTTAATAAAATTAATTTTTTTCTTATTTTATGAGAATCTTAATGAGAAATGCATTTGTGAGACCCTGACCCATTTTTTTCGGCGTTTTCGGACGCGTGTTACATGTTTTCGTTTGAGCATGTTTTTACTGCTTTTGATGCATGATCGAGCTTAAATATGCAAGCGGGGTAGGTTCCCGGGGCCGTGGGCCATTGTGGGACGAATTTTAAAAAATTTCAAAAAAATATATTTTGGAGGTTTATAAATATCTGGAGTTAGATATTTTCAAAAATTATTTTCAAAACTTAACTTCCAAGCTTCCTGTTTTTTCTATGCCTTCTCTCTAAGTTCTCGACGGCCCGGGGCTCAATTTTCAACGATCCAACAACGGATCATTACTTTTGGCGCGGTGGGCTACGTAACCATCCGGTCAGATTTTGATTCTGGCAAAGCTCGATTTTGCACGTGGTTTGAGGCGTCGAGTTTTCAACTCACCGAGGTAGGATTCTAGACCCTACTGCTGTATAAGGGTGCTATGGGTAAACGTGGGTGTTTTTAACAAGTAGATTGCTGTAGATCTGCGTTTGTTTCAAAGTTGAGTTTTGGACTTAAAACTTGTTTTTCGGTGATTTCGTGGATGGAATCGGGTGTCGGGTGTTTCTGTTGTGGTTTTGGTGTTAGGCCTAGGCGTGTGGATGTTTGAGGATGTTAGATCGGTGTTTGGAAGCTTCGATTTGAGGTTTGGAGGTTGAACCCGTTGCTAAAAATGGTTTCTGGGCTGGTTCAGTCGACTAGACCCATGAGCTCAATCGACTGGATCATGTGTTCTTGGGTTCAGTCGACTGGACCCTGAGGGTCAATCGACTGGACAATGCTTCTGTGGCATTTTTGCTTTTTCAGTGTGTTTTTCAGTCGACTGGGGGTTCAGTCCAGTCGACTGAAGTTGTGGGCTGTTGGTTTGTGGCCTTGGGTTGATTCCTTTATTTTCAATTGGTGTCCTATGGTATTCAATTGATTAATTTATGGGAATTACTTGATTCAAATACCTGTGGATTCCTTTCGGGGTTCGATTGATCGTGTGGTGGTTTTGGGGGTTCGTGTTATAATCTCAGGTGTTTGTGTTATGCCGTCCTCAGGTTGACGTGCAAGGTTAGGTTTTGGATGTTGTGGCACGATCATGTGCGTGATGGTTCTGCACGGGAAGTGTGAGGTTTTGGTGAGAATCATGGTTGTGGGTTCGGTGTTGGCTTTCGGTTAGGTCGAGTTATGTAGGTTATTGATCGTGTTGGCGCGTGTGGGCGTCGTGGGTCCAGGTGTGTGGATGTCGGGTTACGTGACGGGTGGCGTCGTGGTGTGAGGT
>JAUMHN010432087.1:3896-33953 GCA_032360265.1 Heliamphora ciliata
TGATAATAATAATATCAAAAGTTGTAATTGCCAAATATGTTAGCACTACTTTTAATGAATTCAAGAGTAATAATGTGTTAACTGTGCAATGTGAATAAAATAATCAACTAAGAAGTTCATAAGAAATAGCCAAACTACATTAGGCAACTATACACATTTAATAACAAACTACTTTAATCTCATGCTTGTAATTCATTAAATTAAATCAACTATAAATGAAACATAAGAATTTGAAATTGAAGTTAAGATTGAAGTTAAGCTGGCCACTCTAAAGGACAGAAGATAGAGAAAGAAAGGCTAGGAATCCAAACAGAATACTAGGATCACAAGTGAATCCTCAAGTCGGGGAATGGTTCCTCAAGCAACGATCTAATCCAAGTTAGGGTTTTAGAGTTTCGGTATCGGTGGTCCATTTCTCGGTACTTTGGTAGGATGTCGGTATTAGAATTTTTTAGTCTCTCGTCCCGTTAGAGCTCTGATATTAGAATTCTCCTCTGAAAAACGTACTAGAGGTATGGTATTTATAGAGTTCTTCAACCAATGAAATGCTGACACGTTAGGCCATTTAGAGTTGGTGGTCGCCGAGTTTAGAGTGGGCGGTTGCCACAAAAATCAAGATTTCAAGGGTTTCTTATGGCGGTCGCCACAATAAAGTTGGCTACCCCATGGTTCGACTGTAGCGGTCTCTGCCTTGGTTAGGGTTTTCAAGAATTTCTTGTGTTGGTTGCCACAATGAATATGACGACCCCAAGGTTCTAATTTGGCGGTTCAAGATTTTGAAGTTGGCGGCCCAAGGTGTTTTCACTGGTTTAAAGGTTTTGATAATTGGGTTCAAATATTGAGCTTTGATCACTTTTCGAGGATCGTTCAGAAGCACCATTCCACTTGTTTTCGTCATTGAATTCACCCGGATCAACATAAGATTAGGCGGGGTTAAATTGGGGTGTCTACAGTTGCCCATATTTGATATAACTTGCATAGCAATGCATGAAGTAAGTTATATCAAAGATCTAGAGACAACATCCATTTGACCGAGCCGTCAATCTTAGGCCACAAACAAGCATGCATATGATGTTGATCGTACTTGATTCCCATCGAGCTGCCTATGTACTCCTTCGCTAGAGATTAGACCAAAACGTAGTTTTTGGGACAAATGCATAAATGTAAGATACTAAACATGATACAGATGCTAATATGATGCAAACACTGGTATGATCAAACAAAATCCTAAAGATTGAGTCAAGATCTAAAGGGAACACAAACAAATAACAAGTCAAATATCGAGTCAAGATCTAAGAACTCGACTGTAAATAAAATAATTAAAAGGATCGAGTCAAGATTTTAAAAATTATCTTAACCGGGAAAGCATAATGAATTAATAGGTCGAGTCAAGATCTAAAAACTCGGAACGATAATGGGATAAGGATGACTAAAAAGTCGAGTCAATACTTTAAAATCATCCTCATCAGAGAGAATCATGAATTAATAGGTTGAGTCAAAATCTAAAAATTCGGGACGAAGCACGAAATAAAAAATAATTAAAAGTCGAGTCAATACTTAAAATTATCTTTATCAGGAAAGATAACCACGAATTAATAGGTCAAGTCAAAACCTAAAAAAATTAGACGAGGTACGGGATAAAAATAATTAAAAGCCGAGTTAAGCCTTAAAATTATTTTCATCAGGAAAGATAACCACGAATTAATAGGTCGAGTCAAGGCCAAAAAACTCGAGACGAGGAACTGGATAAAAATAATTAAAAGCCGAGTTAAGACTTAAAACTATCTTCATCAGAAAAGATAATAAGAATTAATAGGTCGAGTTAAGACTTAAAAATTTGGGACGGAAATTGGATAAAAATAATTGAAAAGTCGAGTCAATACTTTAAAATTAAATTTATTGAGAGAAAACCACATATTAATAGGCTGAATCAAGATCTAAAAATTCGGAACGAAAGCGGGATAAAAATAATTAAAAAGTTGAGTCAAGACTTTAAAATTAAATTAAAACTTCCCAAAACAAGCAACCAAGCACATCACAGTGGCATTAAAAACACAAAAACAATCATGACATAGGTGCTTGGGGAGTAGGCTTAGGGTGCTTGGGGAGTAGAACTTGAAAAACCTAAAACGCCTTCGAGAGTTAGGACCTAGACGCCTTATGAACTAGGGTTTGGAGAAAATCTAAGACACCTTCTGAACTTAGAACCTAGATGCCTTATGGACTAGGGTTTGGAGAAAAACCTAAGACTCATTTTGAACTTAGGACCTAGATATCTTATGGACTAGGGTTTGGAAAAAAACCTAAAACACCTTCTGGATTTAAGACCTAGATGCCTTATGAATTAGGATTTGAAGAAAACCTAAGACATCTTCTAGACTCAGGACCTAGACGCCTTATGAACTAGGGTTTGGAGAAAACCTAAGACACTTTCTAGACTTAGGACTTAGATGCTTTATGTACTAGGGTTTGGAGAAAACCTAAGACACCTTCTAAACTTCGAACCTAGATGCCTTATGGACTAGGGTCTGGAGAAAATCTAAGACACCTTCTGGACTTAGGACCTAGACGCCTTATGGACTAGAATTTGGAGAAAATCTAAGGCACCTTCTGAACTTAGGATTAGACGCCTTATGGACTTGGGTTTGAAGAAAACCTAAGACGCTTTCGGGATTTAGGATCTAGACACCTTATGGACTAGGGTTTGGAGAAAACTTAAGGATCGTCAATCAGGATCATCACACATACACGAACCTAGGGTTAAAAGATTTGCCTAGCTCACCAGAGTTTAGGGTGCCTAATTTTTCTAGGGCTTGAAAGAATCAAAGGAACGTCACACACACACACGAACCTAGAGTTAGGTTTGCGTGGCGCACTAGGGTTTATGGTGCCTAGCACACTAGAGCCTAAGAAAATCTAAGGATCGTCACACATACACACGAACCTAGGATTGAAAGATTTGCCTGGCTCACTAGGGCTTAGGGTACTTAGTCTTCTAGAGCTTGAAGGAACCAAATGATCGTCACGCACACACGAACCTAGGGTTGGGTTTTCCTGGCGCCCCAGGACTTAGGGTGTCTAGCTCACTAGGGCTTAAGAAAACCAAAAGATCGTCATGAACTTAGGGTTGAAAGATTTACCTAGCGCACCAGTACTTAGGGTGCCTAGTCTTCTAAGGCTTGAGGAAAACTTAAGGATCGTCACACATACACGAACCTAGGGTTGAAAGATTTTTTTGGCTCACCAGGGCTTAGGGTGCTTAGTCTTTTAGAGCCTGAAGGAACCAAAAGATGGTCACACACACATGAACCTTGGGTTGGGTTTGCCTAGCACACCAGGACTTAGGGTGTCTAGTCTTTTAGAGTTTGAGAAAAACTTAAGACACCTTTTGGACTTAAGACTTAGACGGCTTATGGACTAGGGTTTGGAGAAAAACCTAAGACACCTTTTGGACTTAGGACTTAGACGCCTTATAGACTAGGGTTTAGAGAAAACTTAAGACACTTTCTAAACATAGGACCTAGACGCTTGATGGACTAGGGTTTGGAGAAAAATCTAAGACACTTTATGGACTTAGGACCTAGACGCCTTATGGACTAAGGTTTGAAAAAAATTTAAGACACCTTCAAGACTTAGGACTTAGATGCCTTATGAACAAAGGTTTGGAGAAAAATCTAAGACACCTTTTGGACATAGGACCTATACGCCTTATGAACTAGGGTTTGGAAGAGGATGCCTAGCACACTAGGGCTTAGATCAACGGACAATTACTGAGGGCTACTACACTACTTTTAGAATCCACGGGCTTATGTTTTCTGCTTTTATCTCGAAGAGTTATGCCCCACTGTAGAGGAGTTCACCGACATTCTTGATCATGTTTCATGGGAGTTCGTGGCAATATCTTCCATGTTTGTCTCTGCGAAGAAGTAGATCATGCTTCTTTGTGGTCTGACTGGCTATGAGGTTTCTTTCTTCGTCCATGGGGATTCATTGGACACAGACTCTACCCTACCGATTCCTTTGGTGACTTCAGCTTCAATTGCAGCGCCGTTATGTTTTGTGTATCTGTTTGCTTGGCCAGTGCCTTTTGGTTTCCTGTGACGGCCGGGTTAGTACTATTCTGGTGGACATTACTGAGGAAATAAGGGCAGAGAAGGACTCTATGCCCCTAGTTTTGGCTGAGACCTTGATTGGCCTAGATGCTATCCACTAGGGTATAACCACGTCTTTTGCCGGCAATCCTATGCTTCTCCAAGTGAAACTTAAATCTCTCATTTTTTTGCTTTTCTCTCATTTTGTCTATTTTTCTGGATTTTTACCACTCTTCTTTCCCTTTACTGATTTCTCTCAGATTTTACCTCTCTTCTCTTATTTTTTCACTATCTTTCTTTATTTTCCCACATATCTCTCATTTCGTTGATTTCTCTCGATTCTTACCTCTTTTATCTCTTTTCAGATCTGGCTGATAAATAAGGTAAATCTTTTACAGAAACTTGCTTTAGATGGGCACAACGTTGTTGCCTTTGGTCCATCGTTCTTTTTTACCCAATATACACTACTGAGGTAGCTTGGAGACAATATATTTCTTCGCTGATTAGAAGAGACATCACTTGGCAGTGTTTCTAGTAGCTTATCGCTTTTATGACTTTGACCACTAAGGACCATTCAGATATCTTGCTGATTGGTCTGCGGCAGTCCACCTTCCACCATCCGCACCAAATCATGAGGCAGTTTGGTCGAGGTCAGATCATATTTGACGGCGTACGGGGTCGTATGCATTAATCTTTCCTTTAGGCCCCATTTTTGGCACAGTATTAGGAGGCTTGTCTATCTGATTCATTGATAGAGATGCAAGAACTGTCCCACACTGAGCTCCCCAAGGAGAGTACAAGGTGTGGCTAGTTCAGGAGAGAAAGCAAAAACAAAGAAGAGAGAGTAGAACAAGTGCAAAGAGAAGAAAGATTTGAGAGATCTGCTTTGCTTTTAGGATTTTGTAGATTTTTTCTTTATTTAGAGTTTGAGACTTGCGTGCCCGCCCTTTATTTTCAAAACTTTGTGATCGTAGCTGGAATAATGAAAATTCCATGTTTATCTGAAAAAGGTTCCCAATTATTTAAAATTTTTCGATTCTTGTAATTAAGCAATTTTATTATCAAAACTCAAAGATAAATTTTCATTGATTATTACTCGGATTCAAAGATGGCTAAAACAAAGAAGGTGGTCGAATTTCTTGAAAGAAGCTACCTACGTATTCTAAAAAGTGAAATCAAGCCATCACATAGTTCGAGATCGATTTACTCTTGGGTATTAACACTCTCCTTTTGTGATGCCCTAACTTTTGCCAAGGTCGTCCTTTCAGGTTTTCAGCCTTGAGAGCTACTCTAACTTTTACCTGGGTCGCCTTTTCGATTTTTAACCTAGCGAGCGTTTATCTTATTTTATTTTTCTTACAAGGGTAGTATTTCTTTAGCTAGTCTAAGTTGATCAGGTGGAGAACGTATTGCCATCTAGATCCATGATGATTACAACACCACCAGTTATAATATCTTGATCAGATACGACCCGACCCAATTTAGCTTGAACTTTCCCCTTGGATTAAATACGGGAGCCCTGATCTCCTTAATAACCAAGCCACCTTCTCTCAAGTCTCGGGTCTTAACTTTCTTGTTGAACGCACAAGCTATCCTCCTTTGGTATCATTGTATGTGAAACAAAGTTTGTAGTCTTCTTTCATCGAATAAGAAAAAATCATCCATCCAATTCCTTTGTCATTCTTCTGCAGGTTCAGCCGCATCTTATACTTCCTGATCCTTTCAAAGAATTTCTATAGTGCTATGATATAGTTGTCTCGATCTTTGGACTTCACAATCATGTTGCCCACATACACCTCGACATCTTTATGTATCATATCATGCAACAAGGTAGTGGCAGCCCTTTGATAGGTTGCCCTTTGCATCATGCGATACCAGGAGGTGCCCCATGGTGTAGTGAATGCATCTTTTCTCTGTCTTCAAGGTCTATTAGAATCTAATTGTACCCCAGGGAAACCATCCATGAATGACAAGATGGCATGCCCCGTCGTACTATCCACCAAGACGTCAATATGCGATAGTGAAAAGTTGTCTTTGGGCTGGCCTTGTTGAGATCTTGAAAATCCACACAAACTCTGATACATCCATCCTTCTTCAAGACCGGTACAATATTCGCCACCCACTTTGGGTATTCAGTTATCATGAGAAAATCAACGTTGATCTACTTGGTGACTTCTTCCTTGATTTTTAGAGCCCATTCTGGCTATATTCTTCTCAACTTTTGCTTGATCGGTTTGGCATCGGGATACAAAGGGATATGGTATTGGATGATTTCGGGATTAATACCGGGCATATCCTCGTATATAACCATGCAAAAATGTCTTTGAATTCTTTTAATAAAATTATTAATTATTCACGTTCAACTGAAAATAAAGAAGAATCAATTTGGATAATTTGTGAGTTAATTTTATTATCCAGATTTATTGACAAAGTTTCTTCAATTATTGGTTGGGCACATATTTTTTTTCTTTTTTTATTAAAACTTTTAATTCTTTGAGGACATCGCCTTCAAATTCAAAATCATCAGAAAGCGTACAAAATAAATTAAGCAAAGTAGAGTAATTAGAACCTTCGTTTATTTTATTGACATCAAAGAGAGAAGGGATTACAAAATCGAAAGCAAAAAAGAGGATGCACAGATAAACGCGCACTTGAACTTGACATTCAAATGATCAGAACAAAGCAAAAATTTACAAGACTTCAACTTGACTTGATACTTGAATCTTGCAAATTACAAAAATATAAAAACCAGCTGTGACATTCGGTGCAGATGGAGGTGGGATGACCATATTGTCAATGAGATCCTGAATGTCATAGCAGAGTTTTAGACAGTTGTTGGTTGGGTGTTCGTGGCTCTGATGGTATGACCAATATTGGGTGGAATCGTAGTGTAGTGGTAAAGGGCTAGGAGGCGGCATTGGATCAAGAAGTTTTATTAGTCCTTTCTGGACAAGTTGATTCATGGCCGTGGTCAGAGAGATTAAGGGAAGTGAAAACTCTCCTTGGCATTTTCATCTGCGACGGCTGGTTGTTTTGGGGAGGAGGTGATGAAGGTAAAGAATTCGGTCGATCTGATTGAAGGTTTAGCAAATTCACTTCGTTAGAGCGAGATGCAGGATTAGTGGAAGAGGTGGGATGGTTTTGGTTGTTGGATGGGTAAGGTCTTCTTAGCTTTTGGCTTGGCTTGGCCTCATCTATATCACCAGACTGGATTGCATTTTCTATCTGGACCCTGGCTTCAAACAACTGCTCGAATGTGGAGAGCGGCTGTGTGATCAGATAACGCTTCAAAGGAGATTGGAGATTCTTGACTAGAATCCTCACCTATTCCTTCTCAGTTGGCCGATTTGTCATTTTGGCCGCCTTTTCTCTCCACCTGGTTAAAAAGTCCACAAAGAATTCTCAGCCCTTCTGTCGGGTGGTTTCAAGTTCACAGGTGGTTACATCCAACTGGACATTGTAGCTGTATTGGCTGACAAAAGCTATGGCGATATTTTCCCATGTTCTGGTCTTTACAACCTCTAGAGAGAGGAGCAATTTCTAGGCTTCCATTGAAAGAGATTGGTGGAATAACTGGCCCTTCAATTGGTTCTCGATACCCATGGGAGTAAGGGTACCAACATACATTCTCAAATGTTTTTGGGGGTCTCAGTCCCATCAATCATCTCCATGTCTGGCATTTTGAACTTATTCGAAAGTTTGGCGTCTGAGAACAAATAGAGTCTTCCTACATCAAGCATGTATTCTTCGACTCCTTTAGCCTTTCTCAAGACTTTTCCATCTGATTGATCTTCTCTGCCAGTGCGGACTCCCTAGACTGAGTGGTGTTTTCTTCTTCCACCAGGACCTGTCGAGGGAGCCGGCGTGGGGGAACAATTTGTGGCCCATAATTACCTTGGTTATCATCCCAAAAATGCTCTCCATTGCCATTTGTATCGTCTTGTGGCTCATTTACCCCGGGCAAATGGGCCGGAATTGCCTAAATCTGTGCTTAGCACTGGTTTTGAGCCTGGATCTGTTGCTCCATGGCCCTCTGTATGTCTGTAATCGCCCTCATTAGGGATGTCAAATTCACTTCATTCTCAGCCATCTTAGACTGTTCTACTATCTGTTCGGGAAGTCTGTAAAGTCTACCGGTTGAGGATCTAACCCAAACACGTGTTGATTGTGACCTTTCCGGTTCAATGGTCTAAACCTAAAGCAAAGCTTAGATCCCAAAAGCAGAATCACCAGTATTAGACACTTCTCGATAACAAACAGCTGACATTCTAGATGCCCAAAGATAACTGATCACAAGCAGATATAATCATTGAAATAGAAACAATGCCCCTGCTGGGCCCATGCTGGCAGCATAACAACTAAAAACCCAAAAATCAGGATAAAGGGGACCAACAACACTCCCAAGAGGATAGTTGATCTAAAAGAAAGAAACGGACGGCGCTTCGTCAAGAAAAATAACTTTGGGCCAAAGAGACCGATTTAACCTAAAATGGGTAGCACCCAGGTAGGCAAAATAGCTATAACTCACACGGGTCTATAAGACAAGATCCTAGACAAGCGTTCGAGGAAAACAAGACTAAACAAAAATAGGTGTATAAAACTGATAGTCCGAAAAGAACCCAGAAGAGAGGGGAAAGCTATCCTAAAGGTTTCGAACCAAAATACGGGCATGACCCTGAGAAGAAAAACCAACAGCATAAAAGCCAAATAAGAAGGCGAAGAACAAAATCTGAATAAGAACCCAAACGAAAAACTAACCTAAACGACAAAAGATAACAAAAAACCCAGGACAAGCTTAGAAAAAGGAAACTAGCCTAAGCCGAATAAACACACAAAAAGAACAAACCTAACAAACACAAACAAAACATACAATTAACAAAACAAATAATCCTGCTGGGTTAGCAGCATCTAATGGGGGGTTCTAAGCTACTATATGCAGAAAATACCGATTTTGGTCAATAATCAGGATACCTTTTGAATAGAACCGAGTATATATCTCCTATGCCTGGTGTGGTGTAGGACATGGTTAAGCAATATACTCGAACTCTTTTACCGCACCTATGAAAGCATGCATCCAGTAAGGCTTGCCCATCTTCCCAACATAACCCCGAGACAGTAAACTGACCGGGGTATCGGGTGGACCAGGCAGGAGGATTGAGAATAATACAAATGCATGCAAGAATACAAATGAAAATTTTTATTAAGAACCAATGATGTTTTCGAGTTTAACTCTCTTATTTTATTTTGTAACCAATCCCCAGTAGAGTCGCCAGAAAATACTGTGGTGCCAAAATTTTGGAGTTTTTGAGTTACAAAAAAAAATGAATCTTAAAAAATACTTAGAAAATATTTTAATACCTTGAAAATCAAATTTTAAAAACCCTTTATTGATGAAAATGGAGGTGCCACTTGATTTTTGAGAAAAATCAAGAAAAATAAAAAAATGGGCTACTGATCTTTAAAACGTTAACTAGAGAAAAAGAATTTGGGGGCTAAGGTACGAATCAGGAAAGGTATTAGGCACCCCGTTTGTTCAACCGTGAAGTTGGCCTCTACTAATCACCATTGGTTCTTAATAAGATTTCTTAATTACATGCAAATACATAAGATAGGGACAAAGAGAGAACACCTAAAATTAAATAAAAAAAATACATAACATATGTATATAGAACACCAAATCAAGGTAAATAAGAGAAAAAAATCCTAAATCTTATGGCATACAATCTCTAGCTAAAGGATACATAGAGCAAACATGCATGCAATGTTATCAAAATAAAAGAATAGAAAATATGTTAAAAGCCATTAAATTCAAAATAAACATGAATTGCTAACAATATAACATAAACTATTCTAAACAAGATTTTAAATGAATTATATCAAAAATTCATATTACCAAATACCGTAAAAAGTATATTAACATGTTTAACTTTTAAAAAAGAGAAATGCTAAACTAAAAATTAAAAAAAGATATGTGAAAATCCATATATTAAAACTTAACAATAAAGAAAACAATTAAACAAGAGTTTTATGTTGTTTTATCTATTCAAAAGAAAATTTAGAAAAGAAAATTAAATCAAAAAATAAAAAATTTTAAAAGAAAAAAAATATACTACTAGAATTAAACTAAGGAATTAGAATTGTAACCAAAAGAAAAAGAAAGAAACCTAATTATTATAATGGATTTTATGGGTTTTATATGAAAACTAAACAAATAAAAAAAAAGTAAAATAAATATTATAAAAGGAAAAACTAAGCTAACATTAATAGATTTTGGGAATTTTAATGTTGAACAAAATAAGTAAAAAGAAAAATAAAAAAAATACTATGGAAGGAGAATTAAACTAAAATTAAGAGATTTATGAATTTTGATGTTAAAGAAAGAAGAAAAGAAGAATAAAAGAAATGCAATTAAAAGATTTAAACTAACGACAATGTGTCTAAAATGACAACTAAGAAATTTTAATTAGAAATTATGGATGTAATATTGGCAACTACATTCACATAAATATAAGTGCATTGATTATGATAATAATAATATCAAAAGTTGTAATTGCCAAATATGTTAGCACTACTTTTAATGAATTCAAGAGTAATAATGTGCTAAGTGTGCAATGTGAACAAAATAATCAACTAAGAAATTCATAAGAAGTAGCCAAACTACATTAGACAACTATACACATTTAATAACAAACTACTTTAATCTCATGCTTGTAGTTCATCAAACTAAATCAACTATAAATGAAACATGAGAATTTGAAATTGAAGTTAGCCCGGCCTCTTTGAAGGATAGAAGATGGAGAAAGAAAGGCTGGGAATCCAAATAGAATACCTGGATCGCAAGTGAATCCTCAAGTTGGAGAATGGTTCCTCAAGCAACGATCCAATCCAAGTTAGGGTTTTAGTGTTTTGGTATCGGTGGTCCGTTTCTTAGTACTTCGGCAGGGTATCAGTATTAGAATTCTCCAGTCTCTCGTCCCGTTAGAGCTCTAATATCAGAATTCTTCTCTAAAAAACGTACCAGAGGTACGGCATTTATAGAGTTCTTCAACTAATGAAATGCTGACACGTTTTGGGACATGTCAGGCTATTTGGAGTTAGCGATTGCCAGGTTCAGAGTGGGCGATCGGCACAAAAATCAAGCTTCCAAGGGTTTCTTATGGTGGTCGCCACAATAAAGTTAGCGACGTCATGGTTCGATTGTAGCTGTCGTTGCCTTAGCTTGGGTTTCCAAGTGTTTCCTGTGTAGGTTGCCACAATGAACATGTCGACCCCAAGATTCCAACATGGCGGTTCAAGATTTTAAAGTAGGCGGCTCAAGGTGTTTCCACGGGTTTGAAAGTTTTGATCATTGGGTTTGAATACTGAGCTTGGATCACTTTTCCAGAATCGTTCAGAAGCACCATTTTACTTGTTTTCATCATTGGATTCACCCAGATCAACCTAAGATTAGGTGGAATCAAATTGGGGTGTCTACAGACGCCGGAGGCAATGCACGCTTTTCAACGCCGATACAACGTCCCAAATGACGTTGGGATTACTCTGGCTAATCCCAATGACTCTCGTGAGGGAAATTGGGAAAAGATTCCCCTTCCACTGGTTGCCATAGTGGAAGGGGGAGTTCAGTTCCCTGTTGACCCTCTTCTTCGAAGAGTTCTTCGGCATTACCGAGTAAGCCCTATGTAGGTTTCTTTCAATGTCTTTAGAGTGGTGATGGGGGTTGTAGAGATGAACCGTATCCTGGGTACCAATCTTGGTATCTGGGATATAGTTTATTGCTACAACATTGTCAAGCAGTCGACTGTGTCCTATTATCTCAAAGTAAAAAAGGGTAGTTGAGAAACTTGTCATTGAATTGCCAGACTCTGGCAAAGATATTGATGACGACTTTCTATATATCACGGGGAACTCCGAGTTCAGCCATAAGAAAGAACATGGCATTTTCACCATTCTGCAAAAAGACGGACTAGGACCTAGTAGCTCCCCTTTCCACCTGTTTGTTGTTATGCCGCAATCAGTTCTTTATTGCTTTATATATCCGAACTCTTATGGTTTCTCTTGTTCGGCGCATGTGATCGCCAATAATCTAGCTTGCGGTCCTTTGCTCAGCATCCACCTCGAGGATTTGAAGAAGGTGTGGGCATATGAAGGTCTGCCCGAGCAGAGAAGATTGGGCCAAGTTGCTTATATCTTGCTGAAGTACGTGCCAACGTATAAGAGTTTTATTAGGCCGAACACCTCTGGAGGTCGAATAGCTATCGCTGCTTCTGATCAGACCGAAGTTCCTGAAGCGATTATCCTGCTATTCACAAGAGCAGAGAGGCAGATGACCATCGCTCAACCACCTCTTTTGTCCGACGTGCCCAGGCCTTCATCCTAAGGATACATCGTTATTTCTTCCTCATCTTCTTCCATTAACTCGTCTATACTCGACGACATCACCGAGATGGCGCAGAAGAAGGCTCCTACTGCCAACCTTAGCGAGTTCCTCACCCTTGGAGGCTCAAAAAAGAAGGTTACCATTGTTCTTGCAACCTAAACCGACCTCGCCGCTGAGCTGACCGAGGGGGCCACAAAAATCTCTAAATCCCCATTACAACCCCCATTAAAGAGGTTGAAGAAGGCAGGAGGCTCCCCCTCAAAGGAAAAAGGGCCGGATAAGGGGAAGGAGAAAGAGAAAGAGAAGGAGAAGGCGAAAGAGAAGAAGGAGAAAAGGAAGGCCATCATGGGTACCACCAGGGGGCCGAACAATGGACCCTCGAACTGAAAAAAAAGTGATCGTTTGATCACTGTTGATGACCGAGCCACGTCCCTAGAAACTGCCTTTAGCCTATTAAAGGCCCTGTTACTGCCCGGTGACATGGAGGAGGTCCAAAAACTCCACCATGAGCACCTTGTTAAATCATCCATCCATCAGTCCACTCAGGTACTTTTTGGACTTCTTGCTTCACTTATTTTTTGCTTTCCCTTTTGCACTCAACCTTAATTTTTTCTTCTTTATGTGCAGAGCCTTCAACGCTTAGTGGCTGCCATGGAGAGGGTTGATCAGAGGAAAGCCGAGCTGATCCAACTCTGCGAGAAGAATCATTCTTATCTTCAGTAGATGGCCCATCTGGAATCTAATATCTGAGGAAAGGATAAGTTGCTCGGAGCTGCCGAAGCTCGTGTGTTCGAGCTAGAAGTTAAAGACCTCGCTTAGCAAAGGTAGCTGAAAGAGAAGGAGGATGCCCTAATTGCCTCCCAGGCACAGCTGGGTAAGACTGAAGCTTTACTCTCCCAGGCTAAGGAGGAGGCCTCGAAGGCCTATTCGGCAGGAGTGGCCGAGGCTACTGAAGTACTGAAGACTATAAGTCTCAAATTCTTAGGCTTTAAGATATCATCTTTAGCGTTACTTGGGATGCGGCCCTTAAAGTTGCCGGGGTTGAGACCTCATCCCCCTTGTACACAGAAGTCCTTCTACCCAGCAAGCAAACTGAAAAAGAAGATGCCAAAGATCAAGCTGCTGGGGAGGCCGACGACCCATCTGCTAATGGAGACTGTTAAGTTACGGTGCCTAAGGCTGTGCCAGCCATCCTAATCCCCACTGACAAAGTGGGTTCCCCTGTGCAAACCGCAGAGGAGTTCCTGACGGAGCCTTGAACCTTTCCCTTCTTTCTGTAAGGCCTTGTACCGTTGCCCTATGGGGCCTTTTGTAGCTTTAGGGGTTTTAGTCCCATCTTATTTAATGAAAACATTTTGTCTTATTTCCTGCATTTATATCTTTTAAACTTAATCATTTTAGGTTAAGTTTTCTTCTTCCTAAGTATGGGATCGAATTTCCATACTAAGGGCTAATTTAGTTCGGATAGCCTTCGAACTTAGCCTTTTTAGGCGTTTCATCCCAAGTATGGGATTTACTTCCATACTAAGAGCTAATTTAGTTCGGATAACCTTTGAACTTAGCCTTTCTAGGCTTTTCTTCCCAAGTATGGGATTAACTTCCATACCAAGGGCTAATTTAGTTTAGATGACCTTCGAACTTAGCCCTTTTAGGCTTTTTCTTCCTAAGTATGGGATTGACTTCCGTACTAAGGGCTAATTTAGTTTGGATAACCTTTGAACTTAGCCTTTCTAGGCTTTTCTTCCCAAGTATGGGATTGGCTTCCATACTAAGGGCTAATTTAGTTCCGATAACCTTCGAACTTATTTTCAAGGTAAAAAATTATAGAAAACTAAAAATTAAAAGTAAAATTTATGCAAGTTGTTTGCGTTCCATGCCCTAGGGATGACCTTGCCACTCATATCTTGCAAGCTGTAAGCTCCAGTGCCTACCTTAGAGGTGATCTTGTAAAAGCCCTCCCAATTTGGGCCAAGCTTCCCATGAGCTGGGTCTTTCATGTGACTGAGAACTTTTTTCAAAATTAGATCTCTTTCACCGAACTCACGATGCCCAACCCTTTTATTATATCCTTTAGCTAGAGTTTGCTGGTAAACTGCCATTTAATGGCTGCCACTGCTCTTCGTTCTTCGGCTAGACCTAAGTCCATTGTCAGGGCTCGTGCATTTATTTCAGGCGTGCTGACTTCTGTTCAGATTGTTGGCAATCCAACCTCCATGGGTATTACTTCCTCTACTCCATAAGCTAAGAAAAAGGGGGTTTTTCTCGTGGACCTCCTTGGGGTTGTTTGGTATGCCCATAAGACTGAGGGGAGTTCTTCTACCCATCTTTCCTTGGCAGCATCCAACCTTTTCTTAAGTCCGTCAATAATAGTTTTATTTGTTGATTCGGCTTGCCCATTGCTTTGCGGGCACGCTGGTGTAAAGAAGTAATTCTCGATTCCAAGCACTGAGCAAAAGTTCTTGAATACTGAACTATCAAACTGAGTTCCATTGTCAGATATTATTGCCCAAGGTATGCTGAACTGAGTAACAATATTCTTTCATGTGAACCTTTTGACACCGACATCTCTGATGTTGGCCAAGGGTTCTACCTCAACCCACTTAGTGAAGTAATCCATGGCAACGAGTAAGTATTTTCTCCTACCTGTGGCCTTTGAGAAGGGGCCCACTATGTCATACCCCCATTGTGCGAAGGGCCAGGGGCTAGTTAATGGTGAGTGGTCCTCAGTTGGGATATATATGTTCGGATTAAACATTTGACACTTTTTGCAGTTCTGGGCGTACTATTCTGTATCCTTTTGCATGTAAGGCCACCAATAGCCATGAGAGCTTGCTCAGTAGGCTAAAGACCTTCCTCCCGTATGATTGCCAAGGATTCCCTCACGGATTTCGAACAGGAGGTCCTGAACTTTATTCGGGTGTACAAAAAAGAGGTAAAGGCTTGCGAAAGACTTTTTGTATAGATCCCTCGAATTCGAGACCCAAAACTGAGATGCCTTTCTTTTTATCATCTGAGCTTCCTTTTGATCGGATGGAAGCTCGTCTTTAATCAAGTAATTCCTTATAAGATCCATCCAGCTTGGTCCTAATTTCGAGTAGTAGTCTTGTTCTTATTTTGAAATAGTCGTGCTGGGTTGTTAAAGAATTTTCACTGTAATTACTCTTTTCCCTTAAGAGTTTACTGCTGATGCGAGGCATGCTAAAGAATCTGCATGGCTATTTTCTTTAGATGAGAGCTGGGTGATCTCATAGTATAGAATGTCCTCGGCCAATAGCTTTGCCAGCCGAATATATGCCTGCATTCTGTTATCTCTAGCTGCATATTTTCCCTTAAACTGGTTTACAACCAATTGTGAATCACAGAAGATCTTTACTTTTCGGGCCCCTAACTCTTCGATGTCCCAAAGTTCGACTAAGAGGGCTTCATATTCAGGTTCATTGTTTGTGACTTGAAAGTCAAGACGAACTGCTCTCTCTATAAGAACCCCTTCGAGGCTATAGAACACAATTCCTGCCCTTGTACCATTGTTGTATGATGAACCATCCACATATAATTTCCATGCAGTATCTAGATTTATTTTTTCTTGAGTGTCTTGCTCAATATTTTGCTCCCCAATGTCAGCCGAACACTCTTCCTGGCTAAACTCAGTAATGAAGTTGGCCAAAACCTGCCCATTTATGGCTGTTCTTGGGGAAGTGTTATGTCATGCTCCTCGAGCTCCACAGCTTATCTTGCAATCCTTTCTGAGAAATCTGTCTTTTGCAGTAAGGCCTGGAGATGGTATTCAGTGATTACCTTGATTGGGTGAGCTCTGAAGGAATGAATCAACTTTTATGATGCGGTAACAAGGGCTAAGGCTAGTTTCTCTAATAGTAGATATCTTGTTTCTGGATCAAGGAGCACCTTATTCACGTAGTAGATTAGCCTCTGTACTTTATCCTCCATACTCAAAAGAACAGCATTGACTTCCTGAGTTGATACTACGAGGTATAGAAATAGTGTTTCACCATTGTTTGGCATCGTCAGTAATTGGGGGGGGGACGAGAGATAGTGCTTTAGTTCAATAAGGGCTTTCTCACTTTCTTTATCCGAAATGAACTGATTTTGCTCTCTTCATTGTCTTGAAGAATAGATAGCATCGATCAGATACTCGGCTAATGAACCGGTTGAGTGCTGCAGCCATCTTAGTCAACTTCTGGACCTCTTTCAAATTCTATGGGCTCTTTAGGTTTTGAATAGCCGAGATTTGTTCGGGGTTTACCTCTATTCCCCTTTGAGTCACTAAGAAACCTAAAAATTTTCTAGACCTTACTCCAAAGGCACACTTAGAAGTATTGAGCCTAAGTTTGTAAGCTTTGAGGATCTCGGAGGTTTCTCTTAGGTCATCTAGGTGTATACTTGAGTGTTTGGTCTTTACCACCATGTCGCCAATGTAAACCTCCATAATTTTTCTGATCAAATCCCTGAACATCTTAGTGGCAAGCGTCTAGTATGTGACTCCTGCATTCTTGAGTTTGAACGGCATTATCCGATAACAATATATGCCCCAAGGGGTGATGAAGGCTGTTTTCTCCGTGTCCGGGGGTTACATGGCTATCTGGTGGTATCACCTATATGCATCCAGGAAACTCATTCTCTCATACCCTACTGTTGAATCTACGAGTTGATCAATTCGGGGCAAAGGAAAGCAGTCTTTGGGGCATGCTTTATTTAGGTTAGTAAAGTCAACACAAACTCGCCACTTTTCGTCCTTCTTCTTGACTACTACTGTGTTGGCCAACTAGGTTGGATAATGGACCCCCTTGATTACTTCCGCTTCTTTCAAGCGCTAAACCTCTTCAACTACCGCTGTTGCATGATGTGGGGCGGATTTCTTGGGCTTCTGCCTTATTGGCTTTCTTAGGGGATCCACGTTCAATTGATGGCTGATTACTTTGGGGTCTATTTCTGGCATCTCGTAGAGCGTCCATGCAAAAGCTTCTTTATTCTCTTTTAAGAACTCCATTAGTTCGGTTTCTTCCTATTCGAACATATTAGTTCCGAGCAAGAAGTACCGATCTGGATCCTCTAGGGAGATGCAGAACTTCTTCAGGTCTTTCACTACCCTTTCTTTGGCTATTTGGTTGTAGTCGTAGATGGTGGGTCCATCATCTACCTCGATAGTTTTTATCTTGGGGTACTGTTATCTGTCTTTTACCGTGGCTAGGAAACACTGCCTTGCTGCATGCTGATCTCCTTTGATCTCGACTACTTCCTTTCCTATCTAGAACTTGAGGGACTAGTGGCAGGTTGATGGGACTACTCGCAAGTTGTGTATCCATGTTCTTCCTACAATAGCATTGTAAGTGAAAGGTTGATTGCCAACTAAGAATTTAGTGTTTACCGTTGCGGGCCCTGCCTTTACTGGCATAGTTATTCTCTCTATTGGCCACACAGGGTCTATGCCGATGCCAATGCCGATGCCGATGCCGATCTGTGGGGTTATATACCTCTTAAGTGCTGAGTCCTTTAGCCCTAACTCTTAGAAAAGGTTGTAGTACATGATGTCAACTGAACTCTCCTGGTCCACCAATATTCACATTATGTAGTCGTTAGCAATGCGTAAAGTCAGTACCAGGGCATCATTGTGGGGCTGCTGTACTCCCACGAGGTCATCGCCTGAGAAGCCAATCCCTCGCATCTGGTCTTGGCCAGAGTTTGCCTCTATTCTTCAATGTTTGCCCTCATCTACTTTCATTGTACGGGCCAGGGTCCTGGCTTGATGCCGAATAACTGCTCGGGTGATTGGCTCAACAGTTCCATAAATCATTTTTACCACCCCGAGAGGAGCATCCATTTGTTTGGGCCTTTGGTCCTGCGCCTGTGGTCTTTCATCCTGATCAATCTTCTTGGTGTCAATAAACTCCAAGAGGTGCCCCACTTGGACCAGATCTTCCAAGTGTTTTTTGAATGTTCGGTATTCCCTAGTAAGGTGATCGTGATCCCGATGGTAGTAACACTTCCTCTTTAGATTTCGTCTGTTCGGATTGCTGATTAACTTTGGTGCCCACTGAAAATAGGGCTTCTCTTTTATCTGGTCTAGTAGTTTGTGTAGAGGCTTTTTAAACACCGTTTATAGGGCTTTGTAGGCCATCGACTCCTTTTTCTCCTGGGTGTCTTTCCTGAACTTTTGGTTCTTTTGCCCTTTATAAAGCCTTTTTGAATGGTTGACTGAATCCACACTCTGTTGGGCTTGGCTTATATATTCCTCAACCTTGGCATGTTGTTCGATTTTCACCATCAACTCAGACATTGTGGATACGGTCTTTTTAGTGAGAGATTGTCTTAGACGACTTTGTAGAGGCAGTCTTATTTTGAAAGATGCCTCGACTAACTGTTCGCTTCTATCTTCTATCTCATTGTATGCTTCCCAGTAATGCCAAGCATACTCCCGAATCGTTTCGATCTCATTATTTCGTAGGACGAGTAGTGTGTTGAAGCTTTTCGACTGTCTGCTGTTGGTAATAAATCAAGCAGTGAAGGATTCAGCCAGTAGCTATCAATTAACTATTGATCGGGGTGGTAGGTTATGGAACCAACGGAGAGCAATTTCTCTTAAACTGGATGGAAACATGCGGCAAAAGAGTGCAATGTTCCCACTCTAGAGTGCCATTGCATGTCTGTATTGGCGAATGTGGCTTACTGAATTTGTCTTTCCATCATACATCTCAAATTTTAGCGGAGAAAACTTACGCGGTGGATCTGCATTCTCAATGACTTTGCCTAATGGTGATACCGAGATCTGGTAAAGGGCCTTCCTTGCTACATCTTGTGCTGTTTGGTTACCACCATGCTGCATTCTGAAATCCATTATTTTTTTCAACCACAACCGAAGGTGTTGATTTAGGTTTAGTTCAGTCCGAACTACCCTTTGAGGGTTTGGTCGAGTAAATTCAACTCCAATGGTATCAGTTAACTTAGAACTTCTTAGGCTCTCCTTGGGTGTCTTGTGCCTCCGTCTTTGAGGATGGCTCAGGCTATAGGATTCTGAGCTTTGTTCGGTCTTTTCTAATTTGAGACTCTCTCTTTACCTTATGTGTGGATCCCTCTAGGTTTCTTGCCTTTGGATCCTTCGCCTGAGTTCCTCGATTTCTCTATCACGTTGTTCCATTCTTTTCTCAAGATTGTTGATGATCCTATCTCGCCTTGCTAGCCTCTCCTCTAATCTCTCTCTTTCTCTTGAAGATTGGAAGAGAGTGCCGTTCTCCTTTATAGCTCGTGGTAGAATAACGCAATTGCCTCATATTGTGTGAGGCATCGTCCCTACGCCTTCGAATTTCTAAAGGGACCTTAGGGTCCCTTGGTTGTTCTGGAACAACTGGTATTGATCTCTGAGAGACTCCTTCTCGCCCTCTTGTGTGGCTTCTAGCGAATCTAGTAGGAGTCTGGTTCATGGTTCTGTTGATTCAAGATCGTCATTCCCCACAGACGATGCCAAATTGTGCGCGTTATAAATTGGATAGCATAACCAGAACCGATCGGATCGGTTAGAATATGATGATCCTGAACAGAATATGAACCAAATTCCTTGTTGCCGAACTACTAGAGGCTGCTTTTGATGTTGCCGAACTCCTGCAAGACGAAGAACACCGTTAGTGCTTTTCGGCTTGGTTTGACCGATAAGCACTTCGACGTTTAAGTTAGATTTCTTTCTGACAGGTTTTTAATTGATAACTTGGGATGAAATTTCGTACCTAGGGGTCTGGAATGCCTTTCTTTATATAAGGGTCAAAACCAGAGAGGTTGAGTTCTCTTGAGACTTTGCTTCTTATCCTTAATCTCTGGCTCACCAGAGATTTTGCCTTATCTATTGACAATTAGTATTGCTTTAGGAAACTTTTACTCAATTTCCCGAACTGGCGTGACAGAAATGGAGTCTTTTTGAGTTATTACCTAACCTTAGGTTAACTTGGGCTTGAGTGTTGTTAAATATAAGGTAGGCATGATTTTGTTTTTGTTTTTTTGTCACAAACAATTTATCTATCTTAATGATTACAGCAGTAAGGTTTGAGTTTGTTTTTATTTAATTTTAAATTAAAAGATCTTGTGAATGCATGAACCATTTGGGGATGACCTCAGCTCTATAATTGTATCAAAATACCTAATCACTATTTCCAATTATTGGGTTAAAATACTCTTAAAACTCTTGCCGACCAATCGCAACACTTCATTGGCCGAACACACTTTTCTCTCTTTTAACATCGCCCCACTTGCTGGACTATTGTTAGGTATTTTCATAATATTAAATGATATAAATGTTTTATTCTGAATAATAACTTATTTATTTTATTTTATTTTATTTTATTTTATTTTTTAATAAAAAAATTATTGTTTAGTTAAATTAATTTTTTTAGGCCCATCCCATCAGGACAAGCCAAAAAAACAAAATCTAAAAGAAGTTTTGAAAAATAAGTTAATAAGCACGATTTTATGTTCTTCTTATTTTTGTCTATTTACTCTTCTTGAGAATTGTGATTTTTGTATAGAAGGGTAGCCTAATGAATCAAGTAACTTGAATCAAATTGTTTGTCTGGACCATTTTATTTTTTGGTCAAAAAAATATATTTTTTAACTTTTCTCATCAAAACAATTTGAAAAAATAAAAACTTTTGACAAAAAAATAAACTTTTAGTCAAATTAGCCCAAACATGGCATAGTTTTGATAAATTAAAAAAAAAGTATGTATTAAGTTACTCATCTTTATTTTAAAATTGAGTTAATATTTTTTCAAACAAACTATTTTTATATATTATTAAATAAAGAACTATCTAAATAATAACATATATATAATATTTCATATTTACTGAATAATTTGCCTTCACTCGCTGCTCTTATTGTTCACTGGGTAGAATCCAACAAAATCATAGAACTAAAAAAAAAAAAAATAGTGAGCGTGCTAGCCTATTGTGATATAACAGGCTTGATTTATATTTTTTTTAAGGTGGTTGGGAAAGAGCTCCATTTGCATTAATATAATTTTGCATTTTTTTATATTCTTTGATCATTTTTCTTATCTCTTGGTCAAAATTATTAATTTTTTGATCCGTCTTGACATGAGAAACTCAAAAGAAAATACAAATTTGTAACCAAATAATGAAAGAAGTTGCTGAAGACAAAATTAAGTACACATAAATCTAAGCACTTTATGATTATACACTAAAAACCAAATAGTAATGTTATGAAAATCTTCATCTCCTTGAATTATTATACTACATTCATAAATATTGCTCTCATTCATAGCTCTCCCATATAATATTTTATATATATATATATATATATATATATATATATATTAATTAATTATACACGTCTTTCCTACGATATAAATGACAATGACCTCTGACCCAGTAAATCAATCATATTGCATTAATTTGCCTCTAAAATAACAAAAATATCATGCCGACAGGAAAAAGATTTCTTTTTTGCTTAAAAGACCACAATACACTTACCTCTTGTGTGTTTACTGCATTTATAAACTTGTCAAGGGCTCTTTTCGTAGCTAAACAAAGCTAAATTGATGATATCAAAATGTTTATGTCAATGGATTGGGTGCGTGTTGTGCTTTTGAAGAGTAGTACGTTTTTGTTCTTTTAATGGGTATGCCTCTTAGATATATTTTTATGATCATATTCGTTTACTATGTAGAGGCTTGTCAAGTTTATGATTCGTGAAAAAAAAAATTAATTTAATATCTGTAACTATGTATTAGATTACATTTATTTACAAATAAATAAATGGTAAATATAATTTTTAAAAATTTGTTAAACAAATATTTTTTGATGATAGAGTTACAGTGATTAGATAAATTTTATTTTTTGTATGAAAAACAAACTCGATAATCTCAACATTGTGAATAAATTCGATAATAAAAATATGTCCGAGAATCATATACCCATTGAAATGTGATACACCCACCCCATATTCTATCTCAAGCACTCAAATTAAGAATAGACACATGATTTTAATTTAGAAGGAGCAAATTATTCATATAAGTTCTTAGGAGGACTATAATAGAGAGGCAAACCTATAATAGTGAGGCAAACTTATATAATTTAAAATAAATTATATTAGAGAGGAAAATCTATAGAATTTTAAAATATTTTAAATTAATACTACAATAATAGTAAAAAAAAAATTTGAAATTTAGAAAAGATGATTGCCTCTATCCGCCGTTCCCTTAGGTCCGTCTATATCTCAAATATTATTCTATGTCAAGCACTCAAATATGGAGTTAACTGAGAGGAGACCCCAACATACTATCAAAAAAGTAAGAATGGGCATTGAAATTTCAAAACCAACTAGGGAGATTCTTGCAATTATGAAAATCTCAAGGTGTATAGTAAAAATATCGTAGCTCAAATAATAAAAACACTGATTGGATTAAAAAATCTAAAATATGATAATCAACTAAGATTAAGAAACAATAGATACCACGTATGGATGCCCGTAGGTCTCATTCAATCCCTATTTTTTGGAAAATTACTATGTACTTGGAAGGTAACACATGTTATTCTTACATGATACTATTAACAAATAAAATTTTTTGATACATAATAAGTGAGTTATTTTTATATCTCACATACTAAACAAAAATGAATTACTATTATTTTATCCAGAGTATTTTCTGCTGCACAATTAGATGAAAGCACTATGTTGGTAATATCACATGGTGTTTCAAGACTACCGAATAATTACTCTAGTTTTTGTTAATTTGATTTATACTTGTAGATGACTATTGTCAGAATATCACAAATTAGAACAAATTCAAATCCCGAATCACTTGAGTAAATGGCTTGGTATCATAAGTTGGAATGATATGTTTATTCAAGTCCTTATTTTTTAACCCGAGCTGCTCAGGATCCAAGTTGTTCCCTTCATAATAGCTCGAATATCTCAGATTGACCCAAATACACAGATATGGGGAAATACTCGAATAAAGACATCAAAATTATAGCGCCAACGATACGAGCCATTCGCCACCCCAGTAGCTCGACCAGGACATTTCTATGCGGAGTTGAATTACTGACCTCTCAGTGGATCAGATAACCATTTTTATTCACTACCACGAGTCACAAGGGGGCACTCGACTTACTGATAGAAATTCGAGCAACTCGATTCCTAATTTCAAGCCACTTGATTAAAATCACCTAAGATAATTTGAAGTGTTCAAAGTGACCAAGATTATGACCTTGTGCTACTCGGACTATAGGAGATCTGAGTTAACTTACCCGAACTATTAAGACCTTGAGTAGCTTAGCCATCACAAAAAGGGCTCAAATGGCTATTATACAAGCATAACAAAGTAGAGCGTTGTGCCCTATTCGAATGACTCGAGCCACAGGCAACTTGAGCTACTGGGATCCTCAGTGGCTCAATTGGGTATGTATCACCACTTATCAACATATGGAGCTCGCCTACTGTGGTAAAACTCGAATGACTACTATCACCTCATAAAGTAAGAATCGAACTGTATATTTGATGATAGACAGGTCGAGTCAATGGGATCTCTCTCAACAGCTCAGTTACGTGGTAATATTATCGTTACAATGAGAATCATACTATCCTATAGCACAAACTATGAAGCGTAGTTCTGACTACGGAGAAAGATATTCCACAGCGCAGACTGTAAAATATACAACATACTATAATAGTAGTTCTGACTACTTGATTGAGTTGCCGTGGCATAGACCATAAAGATAGCACAGACTGTATTACTACCATGGCACAGACCATGAAGACAACACAGACAGTGGGTGTAGCTTTGACTACCCAATTGCGATGGCATAGCACATACTATGTCGTTCAACGTAGACTGAATGGTCAAGATATAACATAGACTATACCAACATAGATTCCTCTAGGAATCGAAAGTGTCCTAGAGATAATGAAGATAAATGGCAGTATAATTCTGCACGAGACGTTAGGAGACATGTGGCTTGGTGGCTTAGGAAAGAACTTGTCAAACCATATGGACCCACTCACTCGAGTCACTCGAGTGACCCCTGAGTCACTCGAGTGACCCCTGAGTCACTTGATCCGAGTGGGTCGAGTACTTGACCAGAATGGGTCGGTTACCCACGAGGCACCCATTGGCCGAACTAGTTGAGCTGGAGTAGAACACTAGCTGGTTGATTTTTAGGATAGAATCCCTTGATTCCATGAGATCACCTTTTATGATCTAATTATATCTCTTAGGTATTTCTATTCTAATCCTAACAAACTCCTCTGAGAGTTATAAATAGGAGGGATAGTTGTGCTTCCATAGAATAATCAAATTAGAGAGCCTGATACTAACTTTCGTACTGCCAATACTTCAAACTCAATTAGCATTCTCCTTCACCCAATCACCATCTTACTCTGTTATGTGTTTATGGCTATTTTTCTTATTTCACCTTGTGGAATTATTCATTATTCTAAAAAGAACTTTACATTTTTTGGCGACTCTGTTGGGGAGGTAAATTTGTGAATAGTTAGTACTCGGAGCGAATTGCTTACAACTCCTATACTAGTCATGTCAGAAGACCATTCCAATAGCAACGAGCATAATGACGTGCCTGGTACAGAACAGCAGGCGAATTTCAACAACAATCGCGATGATATGTTCCTAGATGCATTGCAGGCCATTCAAGATGGTCAGACCAGCATCCTGAATGCTATTGCATGATTGACTAACTCGATCTTGACAGTAGTAACAAATGCTAACTGAGTAGAGGCTCTAGGCGAGAGGCAACCAACAAAAGAAGTACCGACAGATCCTCATGTAACGCCGGTAGGCCAACAACAGCCAATGAAACAAGCCAGGCCCCAGGCACATGTGACCCTATGTAGATACCCCAATTTGATTCTGTCGAATCTTAGGCTTATCCGGGAAAATCAAATGATGCAAACTGAGTGGCATGATGCGCAAGGTCTCTAAACGATCGCCGAAAAATGATTCAATTCCAATACACCATGAAATCAAACCACAAGATCACAGTTTTTGACCCTTGAGGCCGCAACTTTGCAACCTAGTTGTTCACTAGCCTAAGTAATTCACTTGCAACCTTTGAACCTCGCGACCGTGCAATGTGAAACTCTTGAAAATCCTAAACTTTGTTACGGCCACAACCTTGATCTTCACGTTCGCAACCTTTGAAGGTGACGACCGCAACCTTTTTGAGTCCAGTCTGAGCTTTGAACATAGCAAAACCTCATTGGTTGACTTTTTCTATATAAATATACTTTTAGTACGATTTTGAGAAGACGAATTTTTGACGTCGATACGCTACTACTTTATCAAGTACAATTCAAGTACAGTGATACTTTGTCGTACTCCCAACACACACCCCGATCCATACTACTACTTGATCATGACTCGAATACTGGAATTAGACTGCATCTCGAGGATTGGATTGATAATTCTACATTCCACGACTTGAGAACTCATTTAGACTGTCGCGTTTCAGGTATTTTGTTAGAACCCCGACTCATCTTCCACCACATTTCTCGTCCTTGTGGAGCAGTCGAGTTAATTTTAGTATTTTACTTTTAAACTCGCCCTCTTTATTCTTATAACAAGTGATAATAGGGTCAGTTGATTTGATTCCCCCATTTTCATGATAGATTGCAATATTTGATTACTAATGTAGAATTGTTGAGTTCAGAGCATACTTAATTTTGAGGAATGTAGTTAACTATCATGGTAATTTGATCAAAAATAGTATCAATTGTGATTTTGTTATACTGAACACTAGCACCCCAACACGCTGTCCTTTAAAATTTAGCAAAATAATGGCTACAAACCTTGCGGTTGCAACAAATATTGCGGTCGTGACATTCTAGCACTAACATCCTCACAGCCACAACAATCAATATTGTACCCGTGCATTTTTACTCCTTTTTTTCCTTATGACCGTAACATTTATATGTTACGGTCGAGAGCTTTGTTAAGTCCCAGTATCTTAATTATGTTCTAGTATCCTAATTTTGTTGTTACAGTATTATATATGATGTCTAGTATGCTATTTTTTAGTGTCTATCAGCATGGGTGAGGTTCAAAACTCTTAGAATTGTTTTATTCTAGTCTAGAATCATGTTATACTTAGTGTTATGATTAGGGATTATTAGTTTAGATTAATCGATGGCATCTTTTAATCGTCGCATGCGGTTTATGCCATGTATCCTTTAGTTAGACTTTATGCTTAGGATTCAGGACCCCTTTTATATTTGGTTGACATTTTGATGTGTTTATACGATAGATTATGTATTTTTAATATTTAATTTTGGATATTCTCTCTTTGTCCTCATTCTCTGTATTTTCATGCATTTGAGAAATCTAATTAAAGAACCAATGATGATTAGTAGAGAACAATCTTTGTCCTCGATTTGTACTTTAGCCCCCAAACCCTTATTTTCTCTGGTTAAATATTTTAAAGATCAATGGCTCATTTTTTATTTTCTTAATTTTTCTTAAAAAATCAAGTGTCGATTCCATTTTTCACAAAAAGGGTTTTCAAAATCTTTAGGTTTTTAAGGTGTTAAAAATTGTTCAAAATAACTCTTGAATTTTCTATTTTTGAATTAATCCCAAAATCCCGGCGCCACAGTATTTTCTGGCAACTTTGCTGGGGCTTACTTTAAAAACAATTAAGAGGGATAGACTTGAAAACATCATTGGTTCATAATTTGACTTTCTCATTTGCATCCTCGCATGCATTTTGCATTATTCTCAGCCATCTGCTTGGTCGACCCTATACCCTGGTCAGTTTACTGTCCCGGGGCAATATCGGGGAGGCGGGCAAGCCTTATAGCTGTATGATCCTTCAGGTGTGGCAAAAGAGTTATTACGTACCATTAAACCATATTCTGCACCACACCAGGTATAGAAGGTATATTCTTAACTCTATTCAGAAGGTACCCGGAGTGTTGACCAAACCGGCCTTTTCTGTATATAGTAGCTTAGAACCTCCCATTAGGTACGTAACCGGTAGGATTAAATATTTTTATTTAATTGTATGTTTTATTTGCGTTCTTTTAGGATCCTATGTTTGTTTGTTTGGATTAGGATATTTTTTCTCTCGGGTTCTGGCTCGAGTCCTGTTCTTAACCTTGGTCTATTTTTCTCTCTAGGGCTTTGCCCGAGTTTTGATTGAGGCCCTCATTTTTTAGCTTAGGATAGCTTTCTCTCTCCCGAGGGCTCTACTCGAGATGCCAGCTTAGAACCTTCGGGTTTGTTTAGGCTTGCTTCCTTTCTGGACTCCTGTTCAGGTTCTGGCTTAGGGTTTCGTTTGGTTTAGATCTGTTTTTCTCTTAGGATGCTGTCTGATTTCTCTCGTAGAACCTTTGGTTAAACCTCTATCCCGAGTGTTCCTTTGTTTAGTGTTAGTATGGTTTTTAGGTTTCTCTTTCAGGGTCTCCAGGTGCTGTGCTTTTTGATTTTTTATCAGTCTGGGTCTTGCTGGGGCATTCTTCTGTTTTGTTGCTCGTAGTTAGTTATTTTGCCATCCATTATCGGGGATTTATCCGAGAAGTTTTTGATACATGCTTTTCTCTTCTCGGGTTCTCAGGATTTTGTTCCAATTTTAGATCATTGAGTCAGAAGAACCGCATCCAATGAGTGTTTGGGCCAGATCTGTAACAAAAAAACTTTATAAGGTATTCAAACAGACATGGAACTGTCTAAGATGGCAGAGAATGAAGTGAACTTTCCATCTCTGATGAGGGCAATTTCTGAGATACAGAGAGCGGTCGAGCAACATATCCAAGCACAGATTCAGTGTCAGACACATATTTGGGCGATTTAGCCTCACTTGTCGGGTGTAAATGAGCAGCAAGAAGACGCAAATAAAAATGGAGAGGATTTCTACGGTGATAATCATGGTCAAAATGGACCACAGGTTATTGTACCACCTCGGGTTCCTCATCAGGTCATGGTAATAGAGAAAAATACAGCCCAATCAAGGGAATCCGTGCTGCCAAAAAAGATTGATAGGATGAAAAAGTTGTTGAGGAAGGAAAAGGGAGTAGAGGAGTATATGCTGGATGTGGGAGGCTTGTGCTTATTTCCAGATGCCGAAAATGGAAAAATTCGATGGAATCGAAAATCCTCGAATTCATCTGAGATTGTACGTTAGTAACCTCTCTTCCATGGCGATCGATGATCAATTAAAAGCCCTGCTATTCTACCAATCTCTTTTAGGGACAGCCTAGAAATGGTTCCTCTCTCTTGATGTTGCCAAGACCAGAACATGGAAAGATATCACCACAACATTTCTTAGTCAGTATAGCTACAACGTCCAGCAAGACGTAACCACCCGAGAACTTGAAAGAATGCCACAGGAGGGCTGGGAATCGTTTGTGGATTTCCTGACCCGATAAAGAGGATAAGCGGCTAAAATAACGAATCAAACGATGAAAAAGGAGAAGGTAAGAGTTGTGGTAAAGAACTTGCAATCCTCTTTGAAGCGCTATTTGATCACACAACCGCTCTCCACTTTTGAGCAGCTTTTCGACACGGGGTTCAGATTAAAGACGCAATCCAGTAGGGAGACATAGAGAAAGGTGAGCTGAGTTAGAAATAGAGAAGACCTTACCCTACCAACAATCCGAATCAGAATTAGCCTACCCTCTCTACAAATCTTGTTTCCCAATCAAAAGAAGTGAACCTTTTGAACCCTTAATCCGAACAGCCAAACTGTTTATCTTTTGCACCACCCAGGAATAACCAACCACCGCAGCAAAAGATGCCGAGGAGAGTCTTCACTCCCCTCAATATACTTCTGTCTACAGCCCTGAATCGACTTGTCGAGAAGGGACTGATAAAACTTCTTGATCCAATGCCACTACTAAACCCCCTACCATTAAGATACAACCCTTCTCAGTACTGTGCATTCCATCAAAGTCATGGGCATTTGACTGATAATTGTCTAAGACTCTGCTATGAAATCTAGGACCTCATTGACAACAAGGTCATTTCACCTCCCTCTGCTGTTTAGAAACTGAATATCACAACCAATCCATTACCGAATCACATTAAGCAGGCCGGTGTGAACTATATTTATCTGGGGCAGCCAGAAGACCCTAGCTGTTATATCTGTCCAGCATATTTTTCACGCCCATATGTTTCAACTACTGAGGATCAGTCGTGTAATAACCTGAACTCAAGATACGAATAAAAAAGAAAGAATATCTTAAAAGAAACAAAATCTCAAACCTAAGTTCGGTAAAAGGATCTGGCCCGACCGTTTAACCTTTTCGAGCCCGAGACCCGGGAAAGAGAGGAAACCACACAAGCATATATTAAAACCCTAATGTTGAGGATAGGAATTCAAAGTTATAAGTCCAATTCGTTTAAGACAAGAGTTACGCTCGAAAAGTCAAGAAACGAACCAATATGAAAAAATCCAAATTTTCTCCTACAATTAAATAAAAAAATTTATTGTGATATATATATATATATATACATACAAGTGGCCAACAACCCAGGAGAATGTGGCAAACTTGGTTGCCAAGTTTCCTTAACCTAGGTTAGTGAAAAGCAACCCAAGTTAACTAAACCTAACCATGGTTAGC
>JAUMHN010432088.1:0-12190 GCA_032360265.1 Heliamphora ciliata
ATTTGTTCTATTATATGACATGTATAATTATTAATTTTAGCTTAGAATTAAGCTATTACATGATTTTATTATATTTTTGTATGTTCAACGTTGGTTAAAAATGTGTCATAGTTATGTTACAAGCTTAATTCTTGTTAATTGTATTAAACTTTGAGTTGTACTTTATATTGTATAATTTTAGGGTTTTAATTTCACTTTAAATTTTATTACCAAGCATAGGTTGTGATTAATTATTTTAGAATTTTTTTTCTTTGAATAATAATTCAATTAAATGAATTACAAAAATTAAGGCTCTCACACCCTTGGACATGCACACGCCCAAGCCTCACCTCAAAACGACGAAAGAAACACCCGACACCCGATTTTATCCACCAAAATTGCCAAAAAATGGGTTTTTAGCCCAAAAATCCAACTTGAAACATACTCAGATCTACAGCAATCTACCCGTTAAAAATACACACGATTACACGTAGCACCCTTATACAGCAGTAGGGTCTAGAATCCTACCTCAGTGAGTTGAAAACTCAACGCCTCGAACCACGGGCAAAATTGAGCCTCACTAGAATGGAATTCTGACCGGATGAACGCGTAGCCCACTATGCCAACAATAAGGATCCGCTGTTGGATCGTTGAAAATTGATCCATGGGCCCCGAGAACTTAGAGAGAAGGCAGAGAGAAAAAGAAAACTTACTGGAGACGTTTTGTAAATATCTAATTCCAGATACTTATAGGCCTCTAAAATATCAATTTTTTGAAATTTTTTGAAATTCGCACCACAATGTCCCACGGCCCTGGGAACCGTCCCCGCATGCATATCCAACCCCGATTATACATCAAAAAGCATTTAAACATGCAAAACCAAAAATGCTAAACGTGCGTCGAAAAATGCCAAAAAAGAAAACGGGTCAGGGTCTCATAACTCTACCCCCCTTAAAAGAATTTTGCCCCCGAAATTCAACTCAAGGTTAAAAGAAACAACCATGTCGATCACAATCGATACAGGCATACGAGATGGTTAGACAAACCATTCCTAGGATATAGTCAAACAAGGTCAAGCATCCTAAACAATGGCCAACTATCTCAAAGACACGGGATCTACCACTCACCCCAACCTCACATCATCACCAGCCACTATCTCACACACAGCACCCACGGAATCCATTACCAACTCCCAAACGGATGCAACAAAGAAACTGGCCCAAAACCTACAGACTCAGAAAGTAACTCTACTCACTGAAGGTATATCTGCATTAGCCGGCACAACCGGTCCCCTGGAAGAACTAGGAGTTATGAGGGAATATGCTCGTGGCAGTGTCGCTCTGCCCAGTTTGCCATAACTCGGCACTGTCGGCTGCCATACCTACTGAACTGATGTACTCCCACCTGCCATTCGGGAAGTCTGAACCGCAGGATACTGCTGTTCCTCCTACACATACGAACCCTCTGGTGTGCCCACTGTACTCGGCGCACCCTCTCTATGGGGATAAGTCCTGCGAATATGTCCCGTCTGACCACATCTATAACAAAATGGCAGCTCCGTCCCCTGCAATTGATCCGGTATGGAACAATAAGCCTGCCTCAACCGTGAATTCGGGTATTGCCTTGGCTGCGGGGAATCTGGCACATGATGCCCCGGCTGTCCACATCGTTAACATCTGACCTCCCTCTGCTCTGGCCTCCCTAACGAAGCCATTAATGGTGTTGATGTAGAGAACTACTGTGGTCCAGATGGATGAAAGCTAGGACCAGAGGACCTCTGCCTCTTGCTAGAACGCTCACCTGTCTGCGCCTCTGTCCCACCCTGAGGTATCCTAGCCTCCCTGGAAGCTTAGATCTCAGTCATAGTGTTCTCCACCCTCGCTACTGCCTCTACCAGCTTTGTGAATACACGAAGTCCCATCGCAACCACACGCTCCCTGATCACTGGCCTCAAGCGCCGCTTAAATCTCATAGATCGCAGCTCATCTGTGCTCACCAACTCCGGTGCAAACCGGGATAAGCTCGTAACCCTTGCCTCATACTGCATGACATCTATGGCCTATGGGTAAGAGTGTAGAACTCTTCCGTGTACAAATCCCTCTTCGAAGTCAGAAAGTATTTCTCCAAAAACACTCCTATAAAGGCTGCCCATGTGACTCCCACAATCGTCCTGACATACTTCCACCATGCATGAGCAACACCCCTCAGCTGGAAAGTAGCAAAAGAAACCTACAACTCGTCCTCCTCAATCTGTAATGTGTCCAGGATCTGAGTCACCAACTCCAGCCACTCTGTCGCCACAATAGGATCAGGATCTCCAACAAAGGTAGGCGGATCCATGTGCCTAAACTCCCGCATCGCTACTGTAGCCCTCGCCTCAAGTACTCCCTCTCTCTCCCTAACGATCTAACCTCTAACCAACAGCTGGATAGAACCCGCCAGCACACGCAACAGTTCCGTTGCGTCCATAGGTCCCAGGGGAGCATTTGCATCCCCAGCATTAGGGATAGGAACATTCCCTGGGCCAACACACACCCCAAACTCCGGGCCACTTGAAACACCCATAACAACCATACAAGATATCCAACCCGAGAATACACTCTCAATTTAAACCATACATGCACTGTATATAAACGCCAAACGGCAACATTACACGACTCCTACGCCCGACAAACATGTTATAAGCATAAATGTAAAAAAAGCTAACAAAAAGGAAGACTACAACTCTTCCACCTTTTTAGCACCTGCAGATCAACCTCCGTGACGGGTACCTGAAGAAATGAAAAATCCCACACCGTGAGCCAAAGCTCAACAGATCCTAAACAATACATGCGGTATAAGCTAAACATGCTCGATAAATAAGGTACAGTTTTTGACTATTTTTCAAGCCATAAAAACAGTTTGAAAACAGTTTTAGATCACGACTCACCAGAGCCGGAAATCTATTTTCACATGCAAGGGAAAGCGAGAATAAAAATCATTTGTCGACTCATCAGAGTTCAAAAAAAAACAAATCTAGTATTACGACTCCCGCAGGCCGTTAATACAGTGTTTCGACTCCCGCAGGAGGATAAAACAGTTATAAGAAAATTGGTCTATTCGTCCCAAAATGCAGTACATGCAATCCATGAAACATATGCCTCCTTAGGACCTCATTTCAGCCTTCGGATATTACAAACACACACAAGTACCTCGTCAGGATTTCGTTTCAGCCGACAGAGCGCACATACCGGCTCCTGCAGCCTACCTCAACACCGGCTTTCATAGCCTATATCAACCACCGGCTTTCGCAGCCTACCTCATCCACCGGCTCTCACAGCCTACCTCTATCACCGGCTTTCACAGCCTACCTCATACATCCACACAAGCAAACATGCATCACCAACCAGGATTTACATCTACTGGATCACAAATTCATCTAAATCATATCATACACATGTAAACCAAAAACATGATTTAAAGCATATAACCATGTATCAACACGACATTCCACAAATCACGTCACATGCCTATAAAACTCTGGGTTTTTAAGCATAAAACACGTTACACATAACGCTAACAAACCATGTAATTGAGTTACATACTCCATGCATAAATAAACAGTTATAAAGGCACATAACCACATGTAACCTCACACCACAACGCCACTTGTCACATAACCCAACATCCACAAACCTGGACCCACGACGTTCACACGCACAAACACGATCAACCAGCCTACGTAACTCGACCTAACCAAAGGCCAACACCAAACCCACAACCGTGGTTCTCACCAAAACCCCACAACTCCCATGCATAACCATCACGCACGTGACCATGCTACAACACCCAAAACCTAATCATGCACGTCAACCCGAGGACGGCATCTAAACAAACACCCGGGATCACCACACAAACCCCCGTAACCACCACACGACCAACCAAACCCAAAAGGAATCCACAGGTATTTAAATCAAGTAATTCTCATAAATTAATCAATCAAATACCATAGGACACCAATTGGAAGCCCAGGAACCAACCCAAAATCACAAACCAACAGCCCACAGGTTCAGTTGACCGAACCTAGGCCCCAAGTCGACCGAACACCCTCCTGGAAACAACAAAATGCAAATCCACACGGTTCAGTCTACTGAACCCGTAGGTTCGGTCGACTGAACCCCATGGTTCAGTCTACCGAACCTCGGCGAAAAACGATTTCGAGCTACGGGTTCAACCCTCTAGGCCTCGAATCGACACTTTCGAACACCGATTCAACAATCGTGAACGCTTACACATCTAGGCCTAACACCGAGACCTCAAAGAAACTCCTGACACCCGATTCCATCGACAGAAATCGCCGAAAATGAGTTTTAAACCCGGAAACATAACTTTGAAACAAACGCAGATCTACAGCAATCTATCCGTTAAAAACACACATGTTTACCCATAGCACCCTTATACAGCAGTAGGGTACAGAATCGTACCTCGGTGAGTTCAAAACATGACGTCTCGAACCAGGTGCAAAACTGAGTTTCGCCGGAATTGAAATCTGATCGGATGGTTGCGTAGCCCGCCGTACCAACAGTAAGGATCCGCAGTTGGATCTTTGAAAACTGATCCCCGGGCCCTCGAGAACTTAGAGAGAAGGCAAAGAGAAAATGAAAAACTTACTGGAGAAGTTTTGAAAAATATCATTAAGAAAATATCTAACTCCAAATATTTATAGGTCTCCAAAATATCTTTTTTTTTGAAAATTTTTGAGAATCGCTCCACAACGGCCCACGGCCCCGAAAAACTATCCCGCATGCATATCTAAGTCCGATCATGCATCAAAAGCTGTAAAAACATGCTGCAACGAAAACACATAACGCGCGCCCGAAAACGCCAAAAAAAGAAAACGGGTCAGGGTCTCACAACTTTACCCCCCTTAAAGGAATTTTGCCCCTGAATTTCAACACTAGGCCAAAATAACATCCGTCGATTGAAATCGACACAGGCACACGAGATCGTCAGCCAAACCATTCCTAGGATATAGTCAAATAAGGTCAGGCATCCTAGACAAAGTCCAACTATCTCTAGGACTCGGGATCTACAACACTCCCAACCTCACAACCTCACCAACCACCGCCTCAACACAGCACACCGCCAATGGAATCCGTCACAGACTCTCAAATAGATACGATATGAAACTGGCCCAAGGCCTACAAACCCAAAAAGTAACTCAGCTCGCTGAAGGCATATCTGCATCCTCCGGCACAACTGGTGCTCTAGATGAACCGGGAGCTGCAAGAGAATACACTCGGGGCAACCCCACTCTGTCCTGACCACCAGGAAACCTGAACTGTAGAAGGCCGCTATCAGTACGCAGCTGAACCTGGCACATACGAACCCACTGGTGTGTCTTCTCCACTCAGCGCACTGCCTCCTTGAGGAGAATTCCTACAAATATTTTCAGACTGTCCACACCCATAGCAAACTGGCGGCTCCCTCCCCTGCTGCTGCACTGGTGCCAAACTCTGGGATGGCCTCGGGTATAAGCAATCCGCAGCACGATGTCCAGGTTGCCTGCATCAGAAACAGGTCAACTCTATCTACTCCGGCCTCCCAAACGAAGCCACAGATGGTGATGGTGCTGAAAACTACTATGGTCCAGATGGGTAGAAGCTAGAACCAGAGGACCTCTGCCTCTTGCTGGAGCGTCCACCTGTCTGCGCCTCTTCCCCACCCTGTGAGGTCCTGGTCTCCCTCGAAGCTCGAATCATAGATAAAGCATTCTCAACCCTCGCTGCTGCCTCCACCAACTGTATGAACACACGATATCCCATCACAGCTACTCGCTCCTTCATCACCGGCCTCAAGCCCCGCTCAAACCTCATCGAAAGCAACTAATCTGTGCACTCCACCTTCGGTGCAAACTGAGATAAGCTCGTAAAGCGGGTCTCGTACTGCATGATGTCCATGGTCCCCTGGGTAAGAGAATAGAACTCCTCCCTACATAAGTCCCTCCTCGAAGCTGGGAAATATCTCTCTAGAAACACTTCCGTAAAAGCTGTCCATGTGGCCCCTACTGTGCCCCTAGCATACCTCCACCATGCATGAGCAGCACCCCTTAGCTGAAAGGTGGCAAAGGAAACTCGTAACTCATCCTCCACAATCTGCAATGTGTCCAGGATCCCAGTCGTCAGCTCCAGCCACTCCGTTGCCATAAGAGGATCAGGATCTCCTGCAAAAGTAGGCGGATCCATACGCTGAAACTCCCGCATCGCAGCTGTAACCCTCGCCTCAGGCACCGCCACCCTCTCCCTAACAGGCTCACCCCTAGCAACTAGCTGCTGGATAGAACCAACCAGCACATGCAACCGCTCCATCTCGTCCATCGGTCCCTGGGGAGCATTAGCATCCCCAGCATCAGGGATAGGGATATCCCCTTGGCTAGCACGACCACGACCACGACCATGGCCTCGCCCTTTCCTCGCCGACATCACGTCCATATGAAAGCAAAACAAAATATAAGACGCATCACATGGCATGAACATAAACGCTAAACACTTAGCATGTTATCACATAGCCACATAGGTTCATGCTAATCAACTCCACATATACCGAGGAGAACCGACAAAAATGACACATTGATCTGGATAACCTACTCAAATTTCCTGATAGAAATCACGTCAGCTAAACGCGTTTCTAATTTGGCTCCCAAGTCTGTTAATCCAAACGCCCAAAGGCAGGACTATCACCCCCAAGATTCAACCCCCATCCCCACATATACACATATACACATAAGACCCACATGCTATCACGTCCATGTTTATCAAAACATCTAAACACATGCAGTCAAGCACACGCAATCAACCTCATACGGGAACGCACCCCTTCCCACTGCTCATAGGTATTCGAACCCAGAGCTCTGATACCAATTTGTCATGCCCCAAACTTCGGGCCACGTGAAACACCCATAACAACCATACAAGATACCCAACATGAGAATACACTCTCAATTTAAACCATACATGCATTGTATCTAAACGCCAAACGGCAACATTACACAGCTCCAACGCCCGAAAAACATGTTATAAGTATACATGTAAAAAAAGTTAACAAAAAGGAAGACTACAGCTCTTCAACCTCTTCAGCACTTGCAGATCAACCTTCGTGACCGGTGCCTGAAGAAAAGCAAAATCCCACACCGTGAGCCAAAGCTCAATAGATCCTAAACAACACATGCGGTATAAGCTAAACATGCTCGATAAACAAGGTACAATTTTTGACAATCTTTCAAGCCATAAAAACAGTTTGAAAACAGTTTTAGATCACGACTCACCAGAGCCAGAAAACCATTTTCACATGTAAGAGAAAGCGAGGATAAAAACCATTTGTTGACTCATCAGAGTTTTTAAAAAAAACAAATCTAGTATTACGACTCCCGCAGGCCGTTAATACAGTGTTTTGACTCCCGCATGTCGATAAAACAGTTTTAAGAAAATTGGTCTATCCGTCCTAAAATGCAGTACATGCAATCCATGAAACATATGCCTCATCAGGACCTCATTTCAGCCTTCCGATATTACAAACACACACAAGTGCCTCGTCTGGACCTCGTTTCAACCTACAGAGCGCACATACTGGCTCCCGCAGCCTTCCTCAACACCGGCTTTCACAGCCTATGTCAACCACCGGCTTTCGCAGCCTACGTCATCCACCGTATCTCACAGCCTACCTCTATCACCGGCTCTCACAGCCTACCTCATACATCCACACACGCACACATGCATCACCAACCAGGATTTACATCTACTGGATCACAAATTCATCTAAACCATATCATACACATATGCAAACCTAAAATAGGATTTAAAGCATATACCTATGTATCAACACGACGTTCCACAAACTACGCCACATGCCTATAAAACTCTGGGTTTTTAAGCACAAAACACGTTACACATAACGCTAACAAACCCTGTAATCGAGTTACATACTGCATGCATAAATAAACAGTTATAAAGGCACATAACCACATGTAACCTCACACCACAATGCCACTCGTCACATAACCCAACATCCACAAACCTGGACCCACAACGTTCACACGCACCAACATGATCAACAAACCTACGTAACTCGACCTAACCAAAGGCCAACACCAAACCCACAACCGTGGTTCTTACCAAAACCCCACACCTCCCGTGCATAACCATCACGCACGTGACCGTGCTACAACACCCAAAACCTAATCATGCACATTAACCCGAGGACGACATCTAAGCAAACACCCAGGATCACCACACGAACCCCCGAAACCACCACACGACCAACCGAACCCGAAAGGAATCCACAGGTATTTAATCACGTAATTCCCATAAATTAATCAATCGAATACCATAGGACACAAATCAGAAACTCAAGAACCAACCCAAAATCACAAACCAACAACCCACAGGTTCAGTCGACCGAACCTAAGCCCCTAGTCGACTGAACACCCAACTGGAAACCACAAAACGCAAACCCACACGGTTCAGTCGACTGAACCCATAGGTTCGATCGACCGAACACCAAAACCAGACTTCAGTCGACCGAACCCTATGGTTCAGTCGATCGAACCTCGACGAAAAATGATTCTGAGCAACGGGTTCAAGCCTCTAGGCCTCGAATCGACACTTTCGAACACCGATTCAACAACCGTGAACACGCACACATCTAGGCCTAACACCGAGACCTCAAAGAAACTCCCGACGCCCGATTTCAACCACAGAAATTGCCAAAAATGAGTTTTAAACACCAAAACCCAACTTTGAAACAAACGCAGATCTACGGAAATCTACCCGTTAAAAACACACATGTTTACCCATAGAACCCTTATACAGCAGTAGGGTATAGAATCCTATCTCGGTGAGTTTAAAACTCGACGCCTCGAACCACGTGCAAAATCGAGCTTCGATAGAATTGAAATCAGATCGGATGGTTGCGTAGCCCGCAGTACCACAAGTAAGGATCCGTGGTTGGATCATTGAAAATCGAGCCCCGGGCCCCCGAGAACTTAGAGAGAAGGCAGAGAGAAAACGAAAAACTTACTGGAGAAGTTTTAGAAAATATCTTTATGAAAATATCTAACTCAAGAAATTTATAGGTCTCCAAAATATCTTTTTTTTTGAAAATTTTCGAGAATCACGCCACAACTGCCCACAAAATCGAAAACCTACCCCGCATGCATATCTAAGCCCGATCATGCATCAAAAGCAGTAAAAACATGCTGTAATGAAAACACATAACGCGCGTTCGAAAATGCCAAAAAAAGAAAACGGGTCAGGGTCTCACATACTCCCTCTCTCTCCCTAACGATATCACTTCTAACCAACAGCTGGATACAACCCGCCAGCACACACAACAGCTCCGTTGCGTCCACTGGTCCCAGGGGAGCATTTGCATCCCCAGCATTAGGGATAGGAACATCCCCTTGGCCAACATCACGGCCACGTCCTCGACCACGGCCTCACCCTCGTCTCGCTGACATCGTGTCTATATGAAAAGGACAAGACATGTGATGCAGCATATAGCATAAACAACATAAGCATGCTAAGACATAGCCACATAGGTTCATGCTAAACAAAACCCCATATACCGAGGAGAACCAACAAGAATGACACGTCAATCTGGATAACCTACTCAGATTTCCTGCTAGAAATCCCATCTGGTAAATGCATTTCTAACTTGGCTCCTAAGTTTGTTAATCTAAACGCCCAAAGGTAGGACTATCACTCCTAAGATTCAACTCCCATGCTCACATATACACATCATTCACGTATGACCCGCAGTCTATCACGTTCACATTATAAAAATATCTAAACACATGCAATCAAGCAAACACAATCAACCTCACACGGTGATGCAACCTTTTCCCACGGCTCTTAGGTATATGAACCCAGAGCTCTAATATCAATCTGTCACGCCCTAAACTTTGGGTCACATGAAACACTCACAAATAACCAACTCGAGAATACACTCTCAAAATAAAACATACATGCATTGTATATAATTTTCAAACAGCATATATTACACGGTTTCAACACTAGAAAAGCATGGTACAACATACATGTAACAGAAAGAACAAAAAGGAAGACTACAGCTTTTCCACCTCTCTGGCACCTCTAGATCAACCTGCGTGACCGATACCTGAAGAAAATCAAATCTCACACCATGAGCCAAAGCTCAGCAGAAACTAGACAACACATGCAGTATAAGCTAAACATGCTAGGAAAATGAGATGCAATTTTAGAATCTCTTTCAAACCTTGAAAACGATTTTCACATGCAAACAGGAAAGCGTGGATAATAACCATCTTTTGACACACTCACAGGAGCCTTGAAAACAGTTTGAAAATGGTTTTTAGATCGCGATTCACACGACTCTTGAAAACAATTTGAAAATTGGTCTATCTGTTAGACAATGCAGTTCATGTAATCCATGTAACCTCTCCGACCGAGAGACCTTAACTCCAACAGAATGAAAAACAGATGCATATAACCGGCGTTAACAAGCCGCAACCACTGTTCTAACACTGAGATAAAGATCCGTACATAGACATACATTTTCGAGATAAAACTGTATACTATGGGGTAAAACCGTAGATCAAACGACGGGGTAAAACCGCAAACCAAACCACGGGGTAAAACCGCATACTTTACCGTAAGCCATGGGATAAAACCGCTGACCACGGATTATACCACGAGATAAGACCGCATACCACGGGTTAAAACAGCACATTACAGGATAAAACTGAATACTACAGGATAATACTGAGCATTACAGGATAACTCTTAAAACTACAGGATAACACCAAATCCCCACATGCATACTAAACCAGGGTTTAAATGCATAGAGCCACGTACTATCACTACGGTACATAAATCATGTCACATGTTACACACGCGACTCACACAACACCTACAACTCATGCAACATGCATTACATGCATCCATTCCTCATATTCCACATAACCATATTCCACATAACCATGCCTATAAAACTTCTGAGTTTTAAAGCATGCAATAACGGTACACGTAACGATACCGAAACATGTAATCCACTACATAATCCGTACATAAATAAATAGTTATAAATGCACGTAACCATGTATAGCGATACATCACAACGCCACCGGTCAAACATCACCCGAACAACTTGTCCACACACTGGGACTCGTCCACACCCCAGGACAACCAACACCTAACCCGGAGGCCAACACTTGAACCTCCCACATAACGGTTCTTATTGAACCCACCTTTAAACCGAACCACGAACTTGCACGTTCGTACATAACCAGCACGCACACTACTGTGCCACAATACTCAAAACCAACCATGCACGTCGCACCCGAGGACGGCAGCACAAAAACACCCAAAGCCAGGCACAACTCCCAAAGCCCCCAACGACCAACCAAACCCAAAAAGGCATCCGATAGTATTTCAATTAACTAACCCCATAATCAATCAACCGAATACCATTGAAAACCAATTGGAAACCAAGAAACCACCCACCAAGACACCCAAACAAAACAGCCTAGGTCCAGTCGACTGGACCCACCTTCTAGTCGACTAAAAAATACACTGGAAAAAGGCCCAAAAACCCCAGCAGACTCACGGTCCAGTCGACTGAACCCAAGAACCAAGATCCAGTCGACTGACCCCACGGTCCAGTCAACTGAATCCAAGCAGAAATTGGTTCTGAGCTACGGGTTGCAACCTCCAAACCCTGATTCGAAGCCTACAAACTCCCATCCAACACCCTCGGACATGCACACGCCCATGCTTAACCTCAAAACCACAAAAGACACACCCGACACCCAATTCTATCCACCAAAATGGCCAAAAAATGGGTTTTTAGCCCAAAAACCCAACTTAAAACATACTCAGATCTATAGTAATCTACCCGTTAAAATATAGACGATTACACGTAGCACCCTTATACAGCAGTAGGGTCTAGAATCCTACCTCAGTGAGTTGAAAACTCGACGCCTCGAACCACGTCCAAAACTAAGCCTCGCTAGAATGGAATTCCGTCCAGATGAACGCGTAGCCTTCTGGCCAACAACAAGGATCCGCTGTTGGATCGTTGAAAACTGATCCCTGGGCCCCCAAGAACTTAGAGAGAAGATAGAGAGAAAAAGAAAACTTACTGGAGAAGTTTTGAAAATATCTTTTGAAAATATCTAACTCCAGATATTTATAGGCC
>JAUMHN010432098.1:0-12186 GCA_032360265.1 Heliamphora ciliata
TAGAGAAGACTCCTAACATCTTAAATTACGTAAATAACATGAAATATAAGATTGAAAATTAAAAATTCTCATAATTAGGATAAAACGACCATTTTGCCCCTAGTACAGTAAAAAGTCTTAAAAACTCAAGTTTTGACAGATGGACACCGAAAATAAGATATTTAGATAAAATTAAATAAAAAAAGACAAAGTAACAATAAAAATGACAAAAATTCTCTTGCATGGCTGGCCACATTGGGATTAGTGCACAAAAAATTACTTTTTGCCTTTTTAAGCTTGAAAATAAGAAAAAATTGTACAAATTAAGTATTATTATGACTCAAAACTTTTTAAACAAGTAATATACGTAATAATATAATAATATAGGTAAACAAAAGTAAACAAATTATTATTTAAAGTCTCTACACAATAAATAAGTCAAAAAGTTAATTCTAGTCAAACTAACTTAATTTAACTTAAAAGCCTATACCTATTTAATAATTACTATTAAAATTATGATAAATCATGAAAAGACTAAATTAATTATAAATACATTAATATAATAGGTTTTAGTAGGATAAGATACCAAAAAGATATATAAAATTAATATTTTATGAATATTATTCCACAAAATGGTACTAAAACTTAATTTAAAACCCAAATTAAATGCAAAAATCAGCTTTTTAGCCTCCCAAACAGGCCTGGACAAAATTTATCTACCCCAAGTTTGACAATATGTCTCTCAAGCCACTCCCACCTCCCATGCAACTAATAAAATTGAAGAAAATTCAATTTAAAGCTTCATTGCAATTATTATCTTCCATTATGAAATTTTTTTCTATAACAAGGCATAACCCCCCATTCTCTTCATATGGTTCGGCTGAGAGGGTGAGAGAGTGAGAAACCAAAAAATTCTCTAAGTATTTTCAAAGACAAAGAAGAGAAGAAGAGAGAAGGAAGAAAGAAGGAGGAGGAGAGGATCAATGAACAAGCTACAAAGCTAAGTCCCATTCTTTCTCAACATTGTAAGCATCAAAAGAGGTAAGTAAATTCACTAAAAACCTTTGATATTCTCCTATAAGATAACTTTCAATCGATCTCTATAATCAACCCTAAGAAAATAAAACAAAGAATAACTCAAAAAGGCGTCGTAGGAGTAGTTTATGGGTTATTTATATATGAGCATATTTTGCATGTGTTTGCATGTGTGTATTCTTGAGTTTTATGCCTTAAATATGTTTTGGAGTATTGGGTTGTGTGATTTATAACATGCATGCAAAGAAAACACAATAAAAATGGACATCGCATGAGCTAAGATATTAAAACCCTAGGTTACCTGCTTTTCTGGGCATACCACGATTCTGCCACCAACTTTAAAACACCATAACTAAATGTAGAAAAATGGTCTTAAAGTGATTTTTATTTCCAAATTTAACTTTTTGAGTTCTCATTCATACAAAGCTGGTTTGAAGAGATTTCGCTGAGTAGAACTCCATATGTGTCATTTTTTCCAAAGAGTGTCAGATCTTGACTACTCCGAGTTACAGACCTAAAAAACCCTAAGTTAGAGTGAGAACCAAGCTTAGGTCAAAACATAAAATTTGTAGAGGACATATTTATCTTTCTTTCAACCACAAATGAGCCAAAAATATGAAGTCTTTATGGGTAAAAACACCTTCCAAGGTCACTATTGAGATTTAGTGACTGATAGACCTCTCTGTCACATATTTTTGTGAGACCCAAAATCATATTTTTTAGAAGCCAAATCCAAAAGTGGTAAACATGAAAAATGTAGCTAACCTATTAAACTAAATATAGAGCAAAAATTAGCTCAAAATACCCTCAGATGTTACCCCAAAGGTGAGCACTGTCTGTTAAAAACACATTCTGCAGACTCTTTTTAGGCTGACTGAACCCTTTTTATAAATTGGGCACAATCTCAAACCTTTTCCAAGCAACATGCCTTATCTCAAAACATGAAACTTGTATGGGACATCTTAAAATAAAACCTCCCCAAAAATTAGACCCATTGTCTTTAAATGGGTGCCCCAAAATAGTGGCCAACAGAGGCCTAAATTCTGCACTTTTCTTTGTAAAGTGCTGAATGATTTTCCCTTAATTAAATCAAATGACCTTTTTGCCCTAGGATCTAACCTTAGTGCTAAACATGAAAGTTGTAGAAAATATTTTTATTTACTTGGTGCTCAAAAATAGAAAATTAAATCCATGCCTAGGTATCTCAAAACACTGTCAAAAGTTTTAAATTGACACTAGAATAATTATCCAATTTTGGTTAAGTGTATGAGTAATGTGTCACATTGTGGAATTTGAATATATGGACCTTAAATGAATTATGTGAATGATTTGTGTATGAAAATAATAATTTTATGAATAGAATCCATGCCACTAGGTTGAATTTATGTCTCGTGAAATATAGCTTGTGCTTCGTATACTTGTACACCATGCTCAAAAGTTTATAATTCCATGCAAAGCATACACAAGTCATTTTAGCCCCCGTCATGATCAATTTGTACATGAGAATTGTAAATAGCAGTTGCATATGTCATATCACGTCATCATTGGGTTGGGTTTCGCGGGATTCACTATTTTATTTTGAAAAAAGAATGAAAATTAAACCTTAGGATTAGTACCATGATTAATGGAATTGAAATATTGTGATATTGGCAAAATACCCTAATGATGATATTGGCTAAATGCCCTAATTGTGATATTTGCTATATGCCTTGATTTGTTTTGGGATGGTTTTGCCCTAAGTGCTAAATGTACAATATTGTTTATGATGTATATTTTTGGTGAACGCAGTTTGGGTGGCGTAATAATAGGAGTTAGATTTTGCGATCTCACATTTAACCTTGACCTGAGATTTGAGAATATGAGTGTTGACTTGTCCACGCCCTTGCCATCAGTGATGGCCCCGCTGGACACTTAGTCCGCTACGTAGTCATCCCATGGCTTAAGAAACGCTATTTGTCGGTCAGCAGACTTGGTCAGCGTGATTGGAGTCATGGGGTTTAGGATAGCTCACCTCGGTTTAGGAGAGCCTAGAATAACTTAAGTTTAAATTTGGATTAGAAAACAAAATTGGTTGCAACGCATTCATCTGCATCACGCATTTGCACAATTGCTCTTATACATGCTTACCCTGTTAAAAACGTTAAATTGTTTGTCTTTTTTACCATAAATTGTATTGGGTATTATACGATATGTATTGTAGGATATTTTATTGTGAGTTTATTAGACGGTTTAGAGAATTTGCTTCTGAACTATGGCTCATGGCATTCGTGCCACAGGTGATAAAGAAGAGCATTTTAATGAAATCGTACCAGAAAGAGGAGGTTTTGAAGAACAAGGTGAGTGGCAGGAGCCAGTTGACCCTGACAACGTTAGCTGAAGGATTTGAAGTTCATCTTTTTGCTCTTTTGTTTAGTTTCCCACGGATTCATTGTAATTTTTGTTAAATCTTTTGCGAAACTGTAAACGTTATGTATTTTTGATTAGATCAAAACTCTTAATGATGTAATATTTATGATATCTAAATATGAATGAATGGTTAGAATATTTTCTTTATCTATACTTATGTATGTCTCGACGTGCCAAGAGGATGGGACGTCACAATTGGTATTAGAGCCTAGGTTTAGTTAACCTTCAGGCCTTGAATTATGGAAAATCATGCGTTCTGTCGTGTAGAAACTCTATAGGGTGTGTTGCATTAAATATAATTATCATCTATACATTATAAGAATAAAAAACTACTGCATCTAAGTCTTATGTCTAAGTCTTATAGCGAATCGTATTAAGACATTATTGAGATCAGAAGCAGCGGAGAATCTACATGCAAAGGATGAGTAAGGGTATCGAGATCAAAGATCGGAGATTCATGTAATGAGTTATCTTATTTTAAGAGGTGTAGACGGGAGTATGCAGTAGGAGAAGTTTCAGATATTGTATCGAGAGTCATCGTTAGAACCTCGCAACTTCATCCTTATAAGTTCTATTCGCGTTTACCCCAAGCCTTTGTATTAACTTTTATATCCCGGTGAAATTCTTTGCTTGTCCTTCCTTCTAATAACACCAGTCCTTAGTAATGCTGTCCAGTATCATTCGTAGGTAACCCTTCTGAACCCAAGTCTTGTTAGTAACCATATTGGGAATTTTATCCTAGAAAATACCCTTATCTTTGAATTTTCATTGTTGAGCCATGCCTAGACAATGACTAGTATTCACATTTGATTGTCCTTCAATTCAAGTCATCATCCTTGAACTAACTCTTTATTCATAGAACTCAATATCATTCCTTTAGCCCCGAACATTCGACATCGCGAAGATCCTCTACCACCATTCATATTTTCCTGACTTCAATACTACACCCGGCTGAAGTAATTTTGTTAATTCTTGAAATCCCAACCTGAGGAGTTGACTTGGATGCTTGAATTGAAGTACGTTAGGTCGACGTAACTTCAGGGCAAATATCTAGTTTGCCTACCCATTGCTTAAACATATCTTTTGTCAAGATCTCATGTTGCACAGATTGGTCCTGAGAATATCCCCTTTTGTAATATTCATTAAATGTTGACCTCTTATCTCCAATGCATCTAAGCCTCAACCAACCTCTCAATCTGGGTCAACGGTGATTGCTTTAACTATGACCCCTTGACCTAACCTAATCCATCTTTTGAACCATCTTGAAAAAATTTTCTCGTTGAATCTTGGTAAAGAACTTGTTTGCCTTCCCTTAGCCGCCTTAGTCCCAACTATATCTCATGTAGCCTAGTGTGTCATTCGAGATCCTTAGCTAAATGTATACCCATTCACCATCTTATGATCGCCTTCTTTGAGACCAATAAAATTGAGCTGACTATCCTCATTAAACTCTGCACACGTTTATGTCTGTCCTCGATTGACCTTCGAAATTGTACCCAGTAGATAGGCGAGTAATGGTAGTTGTCAGGATATTACGTTTCATTCAGAGGCTCTAACGGATTGAACTATGCCATCAAGGATCTATAGTCAAAGATGACAGTTTTGTATTGGGAAACCTACGACATCCCACATGACAAGGTTCGAACTTTTCTAGACTAGTTTGTAGCTAACCCACCTATCCGAAAGACGAGAGGCAATGTCAAGCTTAAAGACGTTCGACTCACTATGCAAGAAAAGGAAGTACTTCCACACGCATCGATACATACGCTCCCCTTCTCATTAAATGTTAGAATTCGAATTCTGCCTTCTTTGTCTAAAAACGAAGAATCTTGGCCACGACAATGAACGTTTGGAATCTGATGAAGATTTAATCACCAAGCCACGATGGGTTGCAAGATTAGATAACCACTACCACCATACCTTTTGTCACGTTTAGTGTACCCTCAGACGATTAACTACCTGGTAAACGATCCAATCATTGGAGGAGACCTTCAAACCCCACGTACCAATATGTCAGAATCAAGCGTCAGGAGCCAGATGGAACTCTACAACCTTTGGGAGCACAAGGCAGTCATCTGATGTTTCTACTCGTGTCTGTTTTAGATAGGCCCTAGCAAGCTCCGCGTTGAATCTTTTCTTTTCTTTCAATGTTGTATGTGTGTTTTGTGAACCATTTTGAAACCTTGTCTTGGCTATGCACCCGAGCTTGAATGACATAAAATACAAGTATTGTCTTACACTTAATGCTTGCTAAAATAATCTCAAGCCTAACTCCACAAGATCCCAAAACGTGAAAATAATCAAGAATTAAAACAACCCCTAAATCATAAGAAAGTTTTTTTTAGGATGGCTAGTAGATGACCAAACCACCACCAACAAACTAGCGGACCCATAGATGACGAAGCACTTGAATTATCCAAATCTTACGAGAGCTTTCCACCAGCATTAACTATCCCGACGCGCGTAATAGAGTGTGGTTCTTATTGGAGCTTAGAAGACAGTGAGCCCCTACGTTTGGTGGAGGAGTAGAACCGAAAGTGGCCACGGAGTGGCTGAGGGCCATCAAGAAGTTATTCAACTCAATAAGAGTTCAAGTTTAGGCAATCGGATAGCTTTAGTAGCTCACCTATTGGAAGGAGAAGCGGACCATTGGTGGTTTACGATCAACAACACCTAAGATGTGGCAGCCTTAACGTGGGGTCAGTTCGAAGGGTTATTTTTGGAAAAGTATTTTCTCGCTCCCCTCCGTCAAGGACAGATTAGAGAATTCCTAGAACTCAAATAAGGATAGATGATGGTAAACCAGTATGCTTACCGGTTCGAGGAGTTGAGCCACTTTGCTGCAGCCATTGTACTAGACAAAGAGTCGAAAGCACGAAAGATTGAGTGGAGCCTGGAGCCATCAATTCGGGGAAGGATCGTCTGCATGCAGCTTTCCACTTATGCACAAGTCGTACAGGCAGCACTAGTAGCTGAATTAGAGTTGGTAGATTCAAGAAGGATTTGAAACCAAAAGAAGAGTAACTCTGGTCATGGGAAATCATTGAGGCGATTCATTCCTATCAAGCCGTACTCACAAACTAGCTAGAAAGAACAACAAGGGAGACAGCAGATGGGATCTTGTACCAAATGACAATAGACTTGCAAAACTAGGCTACTACCATCAACCATCCTTCCTCATCATGTTTTCTTTGCCCTAGATTGGCTACCAATCAAAAAATGATACAGACATTGGAAGAGTCACCCAAAACTCTACATGCCAACAAGACAAACCTGGACATTAGATAGTGGGAAAATCATTCCGTTAACACTAGACTACGCAAATGAGACAACCAAGAAGATCAAGATGATACGTCAACGTCGTGCCATAGCCTAGAGTAGACACAAGAGTTGCGATGAGAGCAGAAAGGCACTATACGAACAATTCAACAATAGCACTTTTGAGAGAAAGACACGCTTGGAAATTTCGGTGACGAAATTTGTTTTAAGGGGGGTAGATTGTAACAACTCGGTTCTCTAAGCCTCTGGATTAAAAACATTAAATCACCCGAAATTAGATTTTCATGTTAGGGCCAAATTAAGATTAAGAGTCTCAAAAGACTTAGCCTAGAATTGGATATCAGAACCAAAAACACTAGAATCCCATAAGAGAAAGCAAAATTACATTTTGGTCCAAAATAATAACAAAATTTCAGAAATGATCCAATATGAAGACGTTCACAATTAATAAGGCTCTAGATTCAAGGAATAAGAATGTTAAGTGTCAACTCAATAAATAAAAAGAAAATATACGGAAAGGCTTAATATTTCATAATTTTTAATAATTGCACGTTTAACCCTAAACTTTTAGATAATTACACTTTTAACCCAAGACACCCCACAAATGGTAAATTCATGCTAAGGTACACACCTATTACGAAAAACACCATAAAAGTTACCTATAATCGTTCTAGAAGTCATCAATAATCTTAGTCTTAATTACACGCAAGTCCGTCAACTCTCACTATCTGCACGAAAGTCTCTGAGGTAATCCTCATTCAATTTCTACAACAGACACTAATTTATGAATAAATATATAAAAGTATCCGATTTTAGATTACGGGAATTGGTGACGAAAACCCACAAAGATTAAAACCCTAATAAAAAAAATTGGGTTAGGACGGGAACAAAACCCTAAGATTCAAAGTAAAATCCTACGGAATATAAAATTCTTTAATATTGAATTCTAAAAATTGAAAATCATAAACAATCATAAAATAATAAGTTAGTCCAAGAAGATAGAGAAATTACGAAAATGACAAACTGAACCAAGTGTAATTTTATACAATTTTTTAATCAAACCAAAACGAAACCCTAAGACACAAGATTTAAACTCTGAACCCTTGAGGACAATTGATATCAAAAATTTAAAACCCTACAACCACATAAAATCATAGAATCACACTTCTACAACTTGATCCAAGAAAATCATGGATCATGAAAAATATTAGAAATAGGGCCCAAATAAAATTACAAAACTCAATTCTTTTAATTAAGCCCAAACCTTAGTATTAGTGATGGTTAGCCGATGAGATCCTATGTCGCAAGAAGGATGGAAACCCTAACTCAACCAGAAAACCTAATTCAATCCGAAAACCTTAAAGAAGACCAAATACTCAGAAAAAAAACCCTAATACTTAGAGAAGACTCCTAACATCTTAAATTATGTAAATGACATGAAATATAAGATTGAAAATCAAAAATTCTCGTAATTAGGGTAAAATGATCATTTTACCCCTAACATAGCAAAAAGTCTTTAAAACGTAAGTTTTGATACATGAATACCCTAAATCAGATATTTAGATAAAATTAAATAAAAAAAGACAAAATAATAATAAAAATGATAAAAATACCCTTGCATGGCTGGCCACATTGGGATTAGTGCACAAAAAGTCACTTTTTACCCTTTAAGCTTAAAAATAAGAAAAAGTTGTACAAATTAAGCATTATTATAACCCAAGACTTTTTAAACAAGTAATATACGTAATAATAAAATAATATAGGAAAACAGAAGTAATAAAATCATTATTTAAAATCTCTACACAATAAATAAGTCAAAAAGTTAATTCTAGTCAAACTAATTTAATTTAGCTTATAAGCCTACACCTATTTGATTAATTACTATCAAAATTTTGATAAATCATGGGAAGACTAAATTAATTATAAATAAATTAATATAATAAATTTTAGTAGATTTAGATACCAAAAAAGATACATAAAATTAATATTTTATGTATATTATTCCACAAAATGGTACTAAAACTTAATTTAAAACCCAAATTAAATGCAAAAATCAGCTTTTTAGTCTCCCAAACAGGCCTGGACAAAATTTACCTGCCCCAAGTTTGACAATATGTCTCTCAAGCCACTCCCACCTCCCATGCAACTAATAAAATTGAAGAAAATTCAATTTAAAGCTTCATTGCAATTATTATCTTCCATTATGAATTTTTTTTCTATAACAAGGCATAACCCCCCATTCTCTTCATATGGTTCGGCTGAGAGGGTGGGAGAGTGAGAAACCAAAAAATTCTCTAAGTATTTTCAAAGAAAAAGAAGAGAAGAAGAGAGAAGGAAGAAAGAAGGAGGATGAGAGGATCAAGGAACAAGCTACAAAGCTAAGTCCCATTTTTTCTCAACATTGTAAGCATCAAAAGAGGTAAGTAAATTCACTAAAACCCTTTGATATTCTCCTATAAGATAACTTTCAATCGATCTCTATAATCAACCCTAAGAAAATAAAACAAAGAATAACTCAAAAAGGCGTCGTAGGAGTAGTTTATGGGTTATTTATGTATGAGCATGTTTTGCATGTGTTTACATGTGTGTATTCTTGAGTTTTATGCCTTAAATATGTTTTGGAGTATTGGGTTGTGTGATTTATAACATGCATACAAAGAAAACACAATAAAAATGGACATCGCATGAGCGAAGTTATTAAAATCGTAGGTTACCTGCTTTTCTCGGCATACCAAGATTCTGCCACCAACTTTAAAGCACCAAAACTAAAAGTAGAATAATGGTCTTAAAGTGATTTTTTTGCAGATTTATATTTTTGAGTTTTATTTCATACAAAATTGGTTTGAAGTGATTTCGTTGAGTAGAACTCTAGATGTATCATTTTTGTCAGAGTGTTAGATATTGACCACTCCGAATTGCAGAACTAAAAAACCCTAAATTAGAGTGAGAACCGAGCTTGGGTAAAAACATAACACTTGTAGAGGACATATTTATCTTTCTGTTCACTCAATATTAGCCACAAAAATGAAGTCTTGAGGGGTCAAAATACCTTTCAAAGTCTCTATTGAGATTCAGTGATTTACAGACCTCTTTGTCACACATTTTGTGAGACACAAAGCCCTACTTTTTAGAAACCAAATCCAAAAATAGTAAACATGAAAACTGCAGCTAATATATTAAATTAAGTACAGAGAAACAATCAGCCCAAAATACCCTTGGTTGATACCCCAAAAGTTTTGAGCACTTTCTGTTAAAAACACATTCTGCAGACCCTTTTTAGGCTGACAGAACCCTTTTTATAAATTGGACAAAATCTCAAACGTTTTTGAAACAACTTGCCTTAACTCAAAATATGAAACTTGTAGGGGACACCTTAAACTAAAGCCTCCCTAAAAATAAGACCCATAGCCCTTAAATTGGTTCCCCAAAATTGTGTCCAACTGAGGCCTAAATTCTGCACTTTTCTTTGTAAAGTGCTGAATGGTTGTTCCTTAATTAAATCAAATGAACATTTTTTCCTAGGATCTAACCTTAGTGATAAACATGAAAAGTGTAGAAAATATTGTTATTTAATTTTTGTTCAAAAATAGAAAATTAAATCCATGCCTAGGTCCCTCAAAACATTGTCGAGATTTTTAAATTGGCACTTGAATAATTACCCAATTTTGGCTAAGTGTATAAGTAATGTGTCACATTGTGGAATTTGAATATATGAATCTGAAATGAATTATGCGAATGATTTGTGTATGAAAATAATAATTTGATGAATAGAATCCATGCCGCTAGGTTAAATTTATGCCTCGTGAAATATAACTTGTGCTTCGTATACTTGTACACCATGCTCATAAGTTTATAATTCCATGCAAAGCATACACAAGCCATTTTAGCCCACATCATGATCAATTTATACATGAGAATCGTTAATAGCTGTTGCATATGCCATATCACGTCATCGTTGAGTTGGGTTTTATGGGGTTCATCGTTTTGTTTTGAGAAAAGAATGAAAATTGAACTTTAAGATTGGTACCATGATTGATGAAATTGGAATATTGTGATATTGACAAAATACCCTAATTGTGATATTGGCTAAATTCCCTGATTGTGATATTGGCTATATGTCCTTATTTGTTTTGGCATGATTTTGCCCCAAGTGCTAAATGCACCTTATTGTTTATGATGTATATTTTTGGTGAAGGCGGTTCGGGTGGCGTAATAATTGGATTTAGATTTTGTGATCCCACATTTGACCTTGACCTGAGATTTGAGAGCCTGAGTATTGACTTGTTCACGCCATTGCCGTCAGTGATGACCCCACTATACACTTAGTCCGCTACGTAGTCATCCCACGGCTTAAGGAACGCTCTTTGTCAGTCGGTAGACTTAGTCAGCGTGATTGGAATCATAGGGTTTAGGATGGTTCACCTCGGTTTGGGAGAGCCTAGAATAACTTAAGTTTAAATTTGAATTAGAAAACAAAATTTGGTTGCATCGCATTCATCTGCATCACGCATTTGCACAATTGCTCTTAAAGATGCTTACCTTGTTGAAAATATTAAATTGTCTATCTCTTTGACCGTAAATTGTATTGAGTATTATACAATATGTATTGTAGGATATTTTGCTGTGAGTTTGTTAGACGGTTTAGGAAATTTGTTTATGGGCTTTGGCTCATGGCATTCGTGCCACAGGTGAGGAGGAAGAGCTTTTTAAGAAAATCGTACCAAAAAGAGAAGGAGGTTTCGAAGAACAAGGTGAGTGGCAGTGTCACGCCCCAAAATTCGGGGTCACGTGAAAATCCACCAAACACCAGTTTTATGAAAAATATAGGTTTTCATACATTTAAATCCTCCTGTTGAAACCAATGGAATACCCAACAAAAAGATTTCTCATAAATAAATAGCACAGATCCAACATGCATACGATATTGTTGGGAATGTATACTGAAAAGTCACGCTTTTTATGTATTTTATTCTGGGTCCTTGACATATTAATGAGAAACATTTGAGATGATTTTACATTTACGGTTTCATATTTATATTTGTGATGTATGAATACATAGTCCATATATTATGTCAAGTATTTGACTCGGTGCGTGCTACACGAAAGATCGGGTCAAAGGTCCTGACGGATTATACAGGTAGGATCACAATCGCAATGGACCCAGACATTCCATTGGTACGATTATAGTACATCGTTATAGTAGCTGGTCTTGGCTAGATCGAACGGATCGAATTCAGGTTTTGGGAATTGGATGTTCGAGCTCGATGTGTTAGTACACTTGGAGTGTATTGAGCGGGATCAACGGGATGATCGATTCTATAGTGACTATATAAATTTGATCCACATCCCGTATTGTCATGTATTGCACGAACTCTTAATTCCGAAGTGATTGATTAATTGTGTCCAGATGATGTACAGTACTTTGAGTTGTCAATGGTTGAGATTTCCTCCATGAGATCAACAATACCGATGAGTTGGGTACTGGCA
>JAUMHN010432108.1:0-12185 GCA_032360265.1 Heliamphora ciliata
GGGTCAGAGTGCAATTATAGTTCTTTAGTGGTGTGAACTGTAATTCAGTATTTTATAAAAATTGCAGAAATCGCTGCATGTCTTTCCATAATTGTAGAAACCTCTAGTAGGTGTCTGTATTCCACTGGAAGTCTAACTCATAATTACTCCCTAGGTCCTTGCTGTAACCCTATATATATGCGGGTAGGCTGAATCAGTTTTTGATGATTTTATATAATTATTATTACGATATTATTTTTGTTTTTCAAGAGTTAAATATATCGGGGTTTTGCCAGTACGAGTTCTCGAAGGACCGTAGCCCACACTACGTTCGAGGATCGCGTATGGGAATACAATACAAGATCTGAATGGAGCTTCAACTCGGAATCAAGTCGTAGTTGAAGATTAGATCGACAAGAGGTATTCTTCTAAATTAACTTTAGTTGCACGGGTTTTATTTTGATCGTTCGTCGTCAAAAGATTTATCTAGAGCCCGTTTCGGCGTTTGCCCGTCCAGTTATTTTTTTATCAAAAATCGTTTTCAAAAGCAATGATCTTGGCAGTATTGCCTCCAACAAATTGGTATCTGAGCCGTTTTATTTTTTGTTTAGGGTTTATCGGGGCCGAGTAGATTTAGAACTGTGCTAACTTTGTTTTGCAGGCGTTCTAATCCCGGTTTTATGATCATAATTTATTTTCATGTTTGATTGAATGCGTGCATGATGATTATTTAATTTATATTTTTAACCACGAGGGTTGATCGTAGTAGATTGATTGTGAACTCTACGGAGGTATACAATCAATGCAAATATTATTATTTATCGGTATTTAGTTCTTTTATTTATTTTTGAAAAAAAAAATAAGAAGGACGAAGAACAGTATGAAAAACGAAGAACACGGTTTTGGGAATCATGAAACAAAAGTCAGACTATTTTGGTGCACAAAGCAGTGATCTACAAAAATTGCTTCAGCGGTTTTCTGCAAATAAATAAAAATAAAAAGGTCAAGCTTTAACCAAGCCGCAGCAAACAGCAGAAACAGTGTAGCATTGTTTTCAAAACAGTGAAATCCAACAGAAGCAGCGGCTGTTTCCCAAACAAGAAGCGCCAAACATGGCGCAAAAGTTTTTTTTCCAAGAACAGCCCACAAAAGGCGCCGGTCTTCTCAGCTGTGCGCAAACTCCAAAGCAAGGAGCAAGCTGCTGGTTTCCAAACAAAATTCTAGGTGCAACAAACGTCCGCCAAACGCGGCGTAGTGGCTGCGCAAAACTATTTTCAAACACAGCGCCAGTGTTATTCCCAATCAAAGCGGCGCACGAGCAGTTTTTTATGGCGCAGCAGGCGCCTCCTGTTTTGGTTTCAAGCAATCAAAAGCAAATCAAGCGGCAATTCCCAATAAAAAGCAACCAGTGGTTTTCAATTGGGATTAGAAAAGTGCAGCGGTCCAACAGGCGCAATATTCCGAAGCAGCTTTCCAAGCGCAGTAGTGGTCCAAAGAATTATGATATTCCAATACTTGTTGAACAAGTAATATACATAATAATATAGTGTTATAGGTTAACAAAAGCAAACAAATCATTATTAAAATTCATACACAACAAAATAAGTCAAATAGTTATATATTGTTAAAATAGCTTAATTTGACTTTAAAAACTACATCTATTTAATCAATTATAATGGAAACTATGATAATACATAGAAATACTATATTTCTCACAAACATATTAAAATAATAAGTCTCAGTAGAAAAAGACACCAAAAAGATACATCAAATTAATTTTTAATGCATTTTTTTGCACAATAGGGGCACAAAAATCGAGACAAATCCCTTAATTGATGGCAGATTAGATTTTTGTCCCCCAAACTGAACCCTAGCTACATTTAGCATCCCCATATCTGAATTTAGTCCACAAAAACTTAAATCAACTCAAATCAAACTCAAGTTACATTAATAAAAAATGAATAAAAAGGACCCTTATGGTACTTTTTTATCACCTACATGTCCCCTAGCCTTGCCTATATAAAGAGAGCTAAACACCCTCTTCTCCATATGTTATTTTCGGCCAAGAGAGGCAGAGGAAATAGAAACCCTTTGATCTTGAAAGTTAGGGTAAGTTTGAGGAAGAAAAAGAAAGGAAAAGGAAGAAATCGAGGAGGTTTTCGAAAGCTAACGCCAAATCAACCCTCTACCCTTCTTTGATCTCTCAAAACAAGTAAGTAAAACCTATAAATCTTGTATCAAAGATCCCTCAAAATATCCCCCAACACAGCCCTTTAAACACTCTAAATATCAAGAATCGAAATCAAACCGAAAAGGCGTCGTAGTTGGAAATTAGGGGCTATTTTGTTTATGAATGATAACAGATTTTGTTGTGTGTTGTTATCTTTGAGTTTGATGACTTCTAAGTGTGCTGAAGCCTTGATATTAAAGTCTAAAACACAAACATGTAAAGAAATGGAACAAAAACTTGACATGACATAAGTAGAAGACTTGAACCCTAAGAAACTTAATTTTTGAGAACTTTGATGTTTCTGCAATGAGATTTGAAATTCCATAACTCAATGTAGAAATTTGTCATAAGCATATTCTTTATGTCCAGATTTATCTTTGTGTGTTATCTTTCATCCAAAGTTGGTTTCAACTCATTTTCATAACTAGAACTCAAGATATTGCAATTTTCCCAAAGTATGTCATTTTTCGATCAGTCAACACTATCGACGTGGAAATCCTATTTTAAAATGAGATCCGAACATTGGTCAAAACATAAAAGTTGTAGATGACATGTATATATATCTACCCACCAAAACAGAGAACAAACGATTGTGTTTTGATAGGTAAAAACCCCATTGAAATTCTCTGTTGAGTTTTAGCTCCCAAGGAACATTCTGTTACATATTTGTATATAGCTCAAAACTCCTATTTTTAGTGACCTATTACAAAAGTGGTCTACATGAACATTGTATCTAACATATTGAAGTACGTGATACCAAAAAATCAGACCTTAAAGCCTTGGGATAATATCCCAAAACCGTTTCAAACTCTCTGTCCAAAATTAGCTCTGCTGAGTTTTGGCGGCGGACAGAACCTACTTTTTGAAATGGCCAAAACGTCTAATTTGTTTCAAACTACTATCCTTAGCTCTAAACATGAAACTTGTAGGGGACATGTTAATCTATAACATACCAAAAAATGGGCTCCTTTGGACTTGAAATGATACCCCAAAATGGAGACCAACAGAAGCATAATTTTGGTAAAATCTTGAGAAAAATACTGAGCCATTTTTGCTTAATATGAATTGATTATCCATTTTCCTTAGGATTTGGCCTTAGTGTTTAACATTAGAGTTGTAGGAAATATTTTTATTTAAATGGTTTATAAAAATCATAGCTTGATTCCAAGTCTAAATACCCTAAAACCTTGTCGGCCCTTTTTCTTTAATATTTAACTTTTGGCCTTAAAATTGTTAAGTGTATGTTTGAGTACCCTTCCCTATGAGACCCAAGTTTTGTATGATGATTAATTTGAATTAGTCGATTAATATTTCTAAGTGAATGTATGATGATTTAGAACCCATGCTATCATATTTGAATCATAATTGTAACTTGTGCTTCACATGCTTGTACCTTATGCTTTGCGCATTATACCATGAATCTTGCCATGCTAGTTGATGCCATGCTATAGATGGTTGTATTTGAGATCCAAACCATACATCATGAACATTTCCTTTTGCATCCTGGCATGTTGGAGTCCATTTGTGCAAACCGTTGATGGAATGTGCTGCGTTGAAATTATTCTTCTTGGTTCTAAATCTAGGGCGTCCCTGGTTGCATTTTCGAAAATGTTTTGGCTTGTACACCCTAGGTGCATCCCTGGTGTTACAGATTTGGTTTATACACCTTGGGTGCATCCCTGGTGTTTGAAATGGTTTATGGAGATTGTTGGGCACCATGGGTTCATCGCTAGCAATCTGGTTTTGATGATTTAGACTTTGGGTTGACGCTAAATGAGCATCCTGGTTCTTAAGATGGAGATTGTTAGCCTGGATAAGGGTGGCTGATAATTGGTTAGCCCACCCCCATGCCATTGCCATTGAGTACAACAGCTGTGGCATGACGCCCGACGACATATTTATTATTCGCAATGAGGCGAGGATAGGTTTGGTGATCAAAGTCCCATCAAGTCTACTCTGGTGATTTCTGGTGTGGAATTCCTGTTATAATCTAGGTGCATGTTGAGTTGGGTATCTGTATTTCATATGCATATGTTTATTGACTTATCTGCTATCATGTCATAAATTTGTCTGCCTCCTTGACTATAAACTGTACTGGGTGTTATATGGTATGTGTTGTGGCGAATTTTATGCCATGAGATTAGTTAGAAGGTTAGAGTGTTTTGATTTTGTGCCTTGGCTCATGGCATTTGTGCCACAGGTGAGGAGAAGTTCTTTGAGGAAGTCATCCCCGAGGGAGAAGAAGAGTTGGAAGGATAAGGTGAATTCCAAGAGCACATGGATCCAACTGTTGCATTTTGAGGAATCAAGATCTCTACTTTTGTTCTTACATGCAGTTTTTCCCATGCTTAGCGATTTTTGAGTTTTCTCGGTGAAACTGTAATAGTTATGTAATTTTGGACAGTTCAGAACTCGTTTATGATGTAATAACTATCGTATGTAAATATTAATGTATAGCTAGTCTATCCCTATGTTTATATTTATGTATATCCCGACGTGCCTGGAGGACGGGGCGTCACAAGATGATGATCAGCTATCACTACTTCGCACCCTCTACTTATGTATCTTAACATTGTACTGTCACCGATGGGTGTTTCGACATTCACAACAGCGTCCGACAACTTAACAGGTAAACCTAAAGCAAACACAAATGAGGAAGAGGTAAACGATCGTGATGCACTAATATCAAATAACACACGAGTCTAAGAATTAAAAACTAACAAAGTACCTCTTATCACTGGGATACTGGTAGTAGTCTCGCGTATTTTAAGATTTAGGAAAGTACCAATTTCTATTATAGCATAGACCCTTCCCTGGATTTCAGATGTCTGTCCCTATCCCCTACCCATAGGTTGACGTACAAATTGTGCTGAGGAAGCCTCCCTGGAAGCCCAAAATACCTGCATCCCGATCTGTCGAGGTGGTTGGCTGTATGTCTACCGCTAAGTAGATTGTGTATTAGATGTTTCTCGACTAGCTCTTCCTTGTAGATATTCATGCCTAACGTGCCCTTCTTCACCGCATTGAAGACATATTATAGGTCCCCCTCCCGAGGTTATCCCTAGGTCGAGTTCTGTTGTTGTCTATGTACCTACTTTCTTTGTGGGCATTCTCAAGCCCGATGTCTCTATTGCCCACACATAAAACATGCAAATTCTCTTCGCACTTGACTTGCCGTCGAGGCCACAAATGGGGTGTGTGTGGAGCGTTGAGTCTGATGAGATCTCTACGGCACCGAACTAATATTGCCCTATTCTGGTCTTCGCTTCTTGTAAGGTCATTCCTCAGATTGTGTAACCCTAGCCACCGGTGGTAGCCTATTTTCTATGATCCTGCAATTGTCTACCATAGTACTATCTATCACCATGGCCATCTCAACTACCTTTGAAAAGACCTTCAATCGAAACCCTACCACTTTCTCTTGGATAGCGGGTCCTTAACCCCTTTTAAACCTCTTAGCCTCCAATTCCTCTATTGACACCATTTCTGGTGCAAATTTTGACAAACTTGAGAACTTTGATTCATATTACAAGACTGACATGTTCCCTTGTATCAATGATTGGAACTCCTCTCTATACATGTCTCGAATAGACTCAGGAAAATAATTTTCAAGGAATACCACCGTAAATGCTGCCCATGTACCATCCGTTGTCGTCTTAACAAACTCCCACCAATCATTTGCCTCCCCCCAGAGTTGAAAGGTAACAAAACCAACCCTAAGGTTGTCCCCCACTATCTACAAGGTATCTAAGATCCGGGTGACTACATTTAGCCCTTCAATCGCCATTCGAGCATCAGGTTCTCCCACATAGGTAGGTGGGTTCAAACATTGAAACTCTCTCATCATTACCGCATCCCTAGCATCCACATCTCGAGCTCCTCCTTGGTTAGCCCCAATTAAGGTCCTCAAAGCATTTAGTATCTGTTGATTCACATATGCACCCCAAGCTGGTTCCTGCGGGGCATTGAAATCCCCTTCTTTAGGAACTGCCACTCTCCCGCGCCCTCGGCCGCAACCACAACCTCGACCTCTACCTCCTTCTTGCCTAAGAGGCATTAATATATGAAGAGAAGACAATTGTCAACACACAATTCAAAAACATGTCAATACTCCCTTCCTGAATAGATTCAATTTAAGCACAAACATGGCTAACCATACTCAAACTTAATCACACCAGCACATAAACACATATTGACAGAAAGCCTCAAAGTAACGCAACAATCCTGGCAACTAATTCAGATTTCTCGTAGAAAGAATGTCGGCCAAACACTTTTCTATTTCGAGCCCCTAAATAGTTGATCAGACGCCAAATGGCACGCCACATCACCCCGAGACTCAACCTCCATGCTCATATAAACACATAGCACACGCAAGACAATACAACCACAATCCCATGCAAGCACGCAATTCATGCCACGTAGTGGTGCCTAATATCATCAAACAATTCTCGTACAAAGGTCGTCCTCACTTCCCACGACTCATAGGTATTCGAACCTAGCTCTGATACCATTCTATCATGACCCAAACCCTGAGTCTGTGAACTAAACCCCAAGTCATTCCTCCATACACTATATTCATTGATAGGTTTTCACACTAAAAAAGTATTTCATATAAGTCTTCATTTCATTGAGACTATAGAACCGAATTCCAAAAAAAAAATTCATTTACAAAAGTTGTGGCAAAATACATTCAACATTAAACTATCATTTAAATACATTCATCCCCTTGACTGCTAGGTATAATAAAACATAAGGCAAAAGTGACTCTAGCTCCAGTCATAAGTCCTTTCGAAAAATCATCCATAACCCTAGTCTCACCCCGGCTCCTCGGAACCTGAAATAGTTAAACATACATACATGAGCTGAAGCTTGTAGGATAAAGATTAACTCAAATGTGAAACATGATTTGTGACGTGTGATGGGTGTAACCAAGATAAATATGCACATTCCACCAAGTCATTTTCTTTTTACACACACACGCACGCACAAAAATTTGTCTCCATTTATTCAATTGCTTTCCACAATGTTAACTCTTTATTTTATCTCCTTATTTTCTCATAACCGTATCACGTCTAATGAACCAGCGTCGAGCGCAACTTATAGAAACCCCTCCCTATTATTCCCAATAGGCTACGAGAAGCCATTGGGTAATAGATAACTCTATAACTCACCACGATGCAACACCACATTTCGGGAGCTAACCTGTGGGCATATAGTCCTCATCTTGCGCAAGTTTTCGGTCTTCCACCGCAGTGCCTCACGCCCAACTTAATCCACATTAATCCATACAGTTCATTATTTGTTAACTACATTCATTTCACTACCCGGGAGTTCAACCCACCATTGGTTCCCCACCCAATTATTGTTACATTATCATTTCCAAATCACGTTCTGCTTAGTACTCTAGCTTTTCTTTCCAATCAAGTGTATCATAAACCTTTAATACAAAATTTATCGTAATTCATATTTCTTTTATCCACTTTACCAAGTGTTAACAACACAAGGTTAATTCAATCATTGATCACACCATTTTAAAAGAGTAAAAGTACACCCATCATGCATATATATATATATATATAAGTTTGTAACCCCCTTTCATAGTAAAACCTAACCAACGGTTTCTAAGCATGCATTCCAACCCAAGTGTAGGTAGGTAGGTGCACCCCTAACCCAAGGGATTAGAAATTTGATAAAAAGTTTGAACAATGAAAGAAAATAGCTTTGCTAAAACATTTGGCTAAAAACGGGTGAAAAATTGTTAAGAAATTTTGACATATCCTAACTATTTCAATCATAACTTTTTCTGTAAAAAGCATTTTGTCATGAGAGTAGTCTCATTAGAAAGAAGACTTTCGGGACTTCAGTTTGAGTATAAAAATGACGAAATTCGGAATCCAAATGAGGGAGATACACTAATTTAAAAAAATATTTTTTAACCAGCGAAACAGACCGCGCGATAGACCGATCGATCGGTTTATCAAGCGGTCTAGCCTGTAGAAAATGCCGAGAACAGCCCATGACTGCTTGATAGACCGATCGATCGGTCTATCGAAAGGTCCTACGCCAACATATTGATTTTCGCTAGGTTATAAAGCTAAAATCTATCCAAACCCAAATTAATGCAAAAACATGAAATCATAGGTTATTTAAGCTCCCTTTTTACACAATAAACTCACAAATTCATAGCTAACCATTTTCTAAAACTCCAATTTTTTTAAAAATCTAACTCAACCCATACAAACCTATCAAGTTTTCCACTTATGCATGAAATCAACAAGATTTTTACTCATATAAACAAAGTACAACCCAAATCAACACAAAACATACAAGATAATCTAAGTCCTACCTTAATTAGCTCAAAGCCTCGGGATTCCACCACTTTCTTCCTCCTATGATTTCGGTTGTCTCTTCAGTTTGCTCCTTTGTAAGTAGCCGCCAATTAAACTTCAAAAGGTTAGGGTTTGAAGGATTAGCTAATCTCCTATGAAGGAAGAAGAAAACGTAGTAGAAGAGGAGAGATAAGGGGGACCAACGAGAATGGGGGGGTTTGGGAACCCTTTGATTTTATAATTCTCTCTCTCTCTCTCTCTCTCTCTCTCTCATGTTTTTAGAGAAATTGGGATTTGCTTAGGGCTATGTTTGGCTTGTTTCTTCTATTGTGTTTGCTTTCTTCTTTTTTAGTATTGGATCTTATAACTCACTTTCCACTCTAAGTTAATATCACACTATTATTTGACAAATTCTACATCTACAACTAGATTGTCTCCCCTATCACATGATTTTAAGCTAATAATTTATACTCATTAACAAAATCTTCATCAAAAATTTTATTGTTATTTATCATGTATCTCAATTACATTTCACATACTATGAGTTCCCTCATTAATAAAGAAAATTTTATAGTCTCCATACTCAATTTTAATTCTATCACCACAATTATCCACAAACAAGAAAACACAAAATAACTACGTACCGAGTCCTCACAACTTTCCCCCCTTTAGGAATTTTGTCTCCGAAATTTGATCCTCCTTAAGACTCAAACAATTAGGGGTATTTAGACCAGATGTCTGACTCTCTCTCCCAGGTCGCTTCTTCCAGACCGTGATGCCGCCACAACACCTTTACATAGGATAAGGTCTTTCCACGTAAAATTTGTTGTCGTGTGTCCAAAATATTTACCGGTGATTCTTCGTAAGAAACATCTTCTCTTAGCCTCAGCTCTGACCAATCTAGTATATGTGAAGGGTCGGGCTCATATTTTTGTAGCATCAACACATGAAAAACACCATGTACAGATGAAAGCTGTGGTGGTAAAGCCAGGTGACACACTACTTTCCCAATCCGTTGAAGTATTTTGAAAGGTCCTATAAACCGTGGTGACAACTTTCCACCTTTACCAAATCTTATCAGGCCTTTCTTCGGCGACACCTTTACAAATATAAAATCTCCTACTTCAAACGATAACAGTTGTCTCTGTCTGTTGGCATAACTTTTCTGGCGACTCTGAGCCGTGATCAAACGCCTTCGACTTTTGGCAATCTTTTCAATTGTTTCGCTCGCCATTTTGGGACCTAACAATGATACTTCTCCAACTTTGATCCAACACAATGGAGATCTATATGGTCTTCCATATAAGGCTTCATACGGTGCCATCTCGATGCTTGCTTGGTAACTGTTATTGTATGCGAACTCAACTAGCGGTAGGTGATCCTCCCACGAAACACAAAATTCCAACACACAAGCTCGTAACATATCTTCCAAAATTTGAATCATACACTAAGACTGACCATCTATTTGAGGGTGAAATGTTGTACTAAAGAGTAAACTGGTGCCCAAAGCTGTCTGCAAGCTCTGCCAAAACCACGAGGTGAACCAGGGGTCTCTATCCAATAATATTGATATTGGTACGCCATGCAATCGCAAAATCTCCTAGACGTAGAGTCCTCCTAGCTTATCCTCTGAATCGATTTTGAGACCCTGAACCTTGTGATTTTATGTTGTTTATATACATGACGCTTTTATTCCCGTATATGATAGCATCGATGCATGGTTTATGCTTTAAAGTTGTAGAAAAGCATGTGTAAATGTGTTTTATGCTTTCCCAGACCTTGCTTAGGTGGTTTGGGTTGGTTTTTAGGCTGAAAAATCACAACACATTCCAGTAGGCTTCTGCCGTGGAGTTCAGTTGACTAGAGGGATGGGTTCGGTCGACTGAACCCCTTTTTCTGAGTTTGGTCGACGGAACTTAGGGGTTCGATCGACTAAACTGTGAAAATTTCCATTTTCTATAAAAGCGGCAGTGGCAAAGCTTTTGAGGAAAAACATTTCTTCAAGGCTAAGAAACCCTTTTCTCTGCCTTCTCTCTAGCTTTGAGGGCCCGAGGCTTGGGTTGTTGTTGATTCCTTTGTGGATCCTTGCTATCGGGGCCAAGGGCTTCGAATCCATCCAGTCGAATTCTCGTTCTAACGCCATTCAGTTTTGAGACGTCGAGTTCTCGACTCTCCGAGATAGGATTCTAAGCCCTACTACTATATAAGGGTGTTTTGTGTAATTATACGTATTTTTACCTGGTAAAAAATACATCAAATATGATTTTCATGTGTAACCGTGGTTTTTGGGTAAAAGTGGAATTTTACGCCTTTTCTCGGTTATATGCATGTTTTGGGTACGTGGTATCCGTAGTTTTTAAAAGAGGTTTGAAAATGAGGTGTTTTATGAAAATTGTGAAAAATGTCTTTTTGGAGGTTTAGAGCTAACTCGCGAGGTTGAGACTCACCTTTTAAATGTTTTGTTGGAAATGGTTTTAGATCTCTATTTTGATGGATTGGATCTCTTTTATACATGTGTTGTATAAAAGGTTTTGTAGGTTTTTCGTAGTTGAGCTACGGTGGGTTTTTATATGTTTCCTTCGATGTACCGTGACAGAGTGTGATTTGAGTTGAGCTTCCATTGCTCCTTAGTGTAAGTCCAAAAACGTGCACAGAGTGGGTTCGCTACGGCCCCTCAGGTTAATCCCCGTAAATGTGGTTTGGTTATGTTTCGTCCATTGGTCATGGCAAATCGTAAAGAAACAAGTGCGTGGTTTGGGTGCTTTCCCATCGGTCATGGAAATTCGTAAAAAAGTCAGTTGTCTCTGTGAATGGTGTTGTCGTTGTAACTCCGTACAAAACTTGTCATTACCTAGCAGGCCTTAAGTGGTTCAGGACTAGGGTAATGGACAGGAGTCTATAGTTGTTACCTTTATTGATAAGGCAGAGTCGGTATATAGGATTTCATTTGCATCTTTTCTCCTCGGCTGTGTGGCCCTAGTGGAGCTTACTGTTTTATTTACAACTTTCCCTTAACTGTGGCATGATATCTGTTAGGATGATATGCATAGTTTGATGAATGGAAAACGTTGGTTTTTATGAGATAAAACCTTTGAGACTTGTGGTAGTCTAATGCAAACTTGTGGTTTTAGATGGAAAACCTTTTTGGCTCCTATGGTTGAGCCCGTGTGTGTATAATTGCATAGCCTGCTTTATAGTTTTTACTGTCTATTTTTCTATTGGGCTTTGGCTCACTGTGTGAGATTTTGCTGTAAAACCTTTTAAGGTGAGCATGATGAGTTGACCTAGTTGCAGAGGTGATAGAAGACTTGCTGTAGTTTTCCCTTTTTGAGACATGTGCTTACACATGTGATGCCTGTTGAGGCTGGTTTTATACGCCTTTTGATGATATGCTTATTCATATATGAGATGCATGCTTTCAGTTTATGAGAGTTGAACTGTGGGGATCTTTTATCCAAATGTTGTACATTTTAATTATCAACTGTAAAACCTATTTTTCTTAAATGGGTATTTTAGTGGGCTTTTGCGTGACCCGGATGTTTGGGGCGTGACAACTTGGTATCAGAGCTATGGGTTCGAATACCTATGAGCCATGGGAAAGAGGGTACATCACCTTGTGAGGATGTATGTATGCTTGATTGCATGTG
>JAUMHN010432117.1:0-12185 GCA_032360265.1 Heliamphora ciliata
ATTTGCATGCATTTGAGAAATCATATTAAAGAACCAATGATGATTAGTAGAGGCCAACCTTACGGTTGGGCAAACGGGGTGCCTAACACCTTCCCCGATTCGTACCTTACCCCCCGAACCTTTTTTCTCTGGTTATCGTTTTCCAGATCAGTAGACAATTTTATTTTTCTTAGTTTTTCGCAAAAACTAAGTGGCGACTCTATTTTCAACAAAAGGGATTTTCAAAATTTGATTTTCAAGATGTTTGAAATATTTTTCAAAACATCTTTGAATTTTCTTATTTTTAACCCCCAAATCTCAAACCACACCATCCAGTTAATTTTTTACCAAAAATTATTTACAAAAACAATGATATTGGCAGTATTGCCTCCAACATGTGTTGTTACGCCCCAAACTTCGCGTCATGTGAAACACCCACAAACAACCAACCGAAGAATACACTTTCAAAATGAAACATACATGCATTGTATATAAACGCCAAACGACTTACATTACAAGGTTTCAACGTCGAGAACACATGTAATAAGCATACATGCCAGACAGAAACAAAAAGAAGACTATAACTCTTCTGCTCCCAATCAGCAATCCCGAATCAGAACGCGTGATTGATACTTGAAAATATTTTATCCCACACCGTGAGCTAAAACTCAACAGAAACTAGACAGGCTTAGACTCTCTTTCAAGCCTTGAAAATAGTTTGAAAATAGATTTAGGTCATAACTCATCAGAGCCAGAAAATAGATTTCAAAAGCAACGGGAAAGCGAGGATAAAAACCATGTTGGACTCACAAGAGCCCCGAAAACGATTCTTGTATTTCGACTCCCGCAGGCCGTTGATCCATTTTTTTTACAAAAGTTTGGTCTATCCGTCTCGATATGTAGTTCAGGCAATACATGCAACACTTGTATCCTCAGGATCACATTTCCATCGTTCGGATTCACACCCAAGTGTACCTTCAGGATCACATTTCCATCCTTCAGGTACTCACAAACACGTCCTTAGGATCACATTTCCATCCATCAGACACTCACACACACGTCTTTAGGATCACAATTGCATCTCTCAGACAATCACACACACGTCTTTAGGATCACATTTTCATCCCTCAGACACAACGCATAACCTAACCAGGATTTAAATGCATAAACCACGTACTATCACTACGCTTCACAAACCACGTCACATGCTACACACGCGACTCACACAACACTTGCAACTTATGTAACATGCACCACATGTATCCATTTCTCATATTTCACATAACCATGCCTATAAAACTCCTGGGTTTAAAAGCATGCAACCACGGTACACGTAACGATACCAAAACATGTGATCCATTCACATAATCAGTATATAAATAAACTAGAGTTATAAATGCACACAGCCAGTTATAAATGCACATAGCTACATATAACTTCACATCATGACACCAGCTGCCATATAACTCGACATCCGCTCACATGAACAACCAACAACCCACAGAACCGAAACGTAACCTGAAAGCCAAACCACTCAAGCGACTCCTAACTAACATAGCACGCTGCCACAACCTTGCTCGAGCACACAACCACCGCTCGAGCGATCACCTACCGATATATATCTCTGCCACTCCACCGCTCGATCGCTCAACCACCGCTCGAGCGGTTACCAATCGACCCAACACTCTGCCACCAGCCCGCTCGAGCGATCAACGCTGGGAGAAAACCCCAAACCAAGAAACAAAACTAAACCCCCGTACGCAACGATGCACTAACCACCACACGACCAACCGAAACCCTAAAGGAATCCACAGGTATTTGAATCGACTAATTCACATAAATTAATCAATTGAATACCATAGGACGCCAATCAAAAATCAAAACCCAACCACCTAAACACTAACACCCAACACAAACCCACGATGCCTACAAGAACACCACAACGTCCTACAGAACATGAAACTAGGTCAAAAGGGCCAACAAGGATGAAAAACAACCTTTTCCCGAGCATTCGGCCAAAAATAGGTGAAAAATGGTTTGAAAAGCTTGACACACCTTCACTCTTTTGATCATAACTTTTTCCACAAAAATCATTTTAAGGTGAAAGAGGTGTCATTGGAAAGAGGACTTCCAGGGATTCAATTTGAGTACAAGAATGACCAAATTATGAGTCCGGACAAGGGAGATAACATCAAAACAAAATGGCCCTACGCAGCCAGTCTGCTCGAGTGGACATAGGGCGCTCGAGAGAGCTACCACCCGAGAAAAACCCAGATTTTGCTGTTCTTGGTGTTTTAAGCTCCCAAACTCTCAAACATTCACAAACCACCATCTGAACCACAAATCTAAGCCTCTAAACAACTTTTCGACACCCTCAGACGTGCCCAGACCCAAAGCTACCACAAAACCTCGAAAGAAAAACTCAAAACCCGATTCCATCCACCGAAAATGACACAAAATCCCTTTTGAAATCAAAACCCAATTTTCTTGAAACAAAGTCAGATGTACAACAATCTAACCGTTAAAAATACACACGATTATACGTAGCACCCTTATAAGACATGAGAGTCTAGGATCCTACCTCTGTGAGTTAAAAACTCGACGCTTCGAACCACGTGCAAAATTGAGCTTTGCCAGAATCAAAATCTGACCGGATAGTTGTGTAGCCCTCGATGCCGATACCAAGAATCCGCAGTCTGATCATTGAAAATCGAGCCCTGGGCCCCCGAGAACTTAGAGAGAAGGTAGAGAGAAAAAGGAGGAAACTTAGGAGTTAAATTTTGAAAATATCTAAGTCCAGATATTTATAGGCCTCCAAAATATTTTTTTTAAAAATTTTTTGAGATTCGCACCACAACGGCCGATGGCCCAAGGAACCTACCCTACATGCATATCTAAACCCGATCATGCATCAAAAGCAGTAAAAACATGCAAGAACGGGTCAGGATCTCACATGTGTTGGGGCATATTTTGAGGGATATTAGACATAAGGTTTAGAGGTTTTATTTACTTATTTGAGGGCTTAAGGATTGGTGGCATGGAAAGACTTAGCTTTAGAAAAACTCCTCTCCTTGATTTCTCCTTCCTTTCTTCCTTTCTTCATTTCATGTCCCTCTTTTCTCTCTCAAACTTGTGGAACACCTCAAGAACACTCCAAAATAATGGAAATCCGGTCTCTCACCTCACTTGGATGAAAATAATGAAGGGAAAGAGTGGTGTTTGGCTTGGTTTATATAGGAAAAACTAAAAGGAACAAAATGATCACACTTTTAGTCCTTTTTCTCCTCCTTCACATGGGCTCATTAATTAGTTCAAGCTTTGAATGGAAAAAATCAGATTTGGGGAAGTTAAAATACAGCTAAGGTCAGTTTGGGGGGACAAAAATCTGATCTTCCATCAATCAAGGGGTTTTGCACTGATTTGCGTGCCCTTTTGTGTAAGAAAATGCTTTAAAAGTTAATTTGATGTATCTTTTTGGTGTATTTTCCCTTGGAAACCTATTATATTAGTATGTTTATGAGAAATATAGTATTTTCATATATTATCATAGTTCCCATAGCAATTGATTAAATAGATATAATCTTTTAAGTCAAATTAAGCTATTTTTGCAATATTTGACTTTTTGACTTATTTTATTGTGCATGAACTTTAATAGTGATTTGTTTTATTTTGTTAACCTATAACACCATATTATTATATATATTACTTACTCCACAAGTATTGAATCATCATAATACTTAACTTAATACCTTTCTCATCATTTTAAGCTAAAAGGCAAGCAAAAAGTCACTTTTTGGCACTCTTCCCAAGGTGGTCAGCCACTACGGGGTATTTTGTCATTTTTGATATTACTTTTTCCTTTGCTACTTAATTGTACTTAAATATTTGATTTAGGGTATCTAAGTGTCAACTTTTGGACTTTTAAGACTTTTCGAGCTTCACTCTTGTCTTGAACAACTTGGGCTTATAACTTTGACTTCTTATCCCAAATATTAGAGTTTTAATATATTCTTGTGTAGTTCCCTCTCTATCCCAGGTCTCAAGCTCAAAAAGGTTAAATGGTCGGGCCGGTTCTTCTTGCCAAACTTAGGTTTGAGATTTTGTCTCTTTTCTATTCGTATCTCTGAGTTTGGGTTATTACAATCTATCCTCCTTTAAGAAATTTCGTCCTCAAAATTTTTATACCTTGCTCAGAGAGAAGTGGATATTTCTCATGATAAGGCTTTAAAGCCACAGCCACAGTTCAAACTAATAGTTTCTAACACATAACTCTATACAACAATTCAAAATGCCATTAATGGCTAACACTTGCCCTTAAAAGGAACTATAACTCAATGCCTTTGAAGACCAACCCTCACCCTTATCGGGCTTCACACAACACCTTCGTAGGACTTACACACACACCCTTACTGGGCTTACACGCACCCTTACCAGGCAAAACTCTTAATCATACCCTTCCATGTTGGTATCTTTAAGAACACACGGTCCCCTACTACAAACTCGAGGTCACGTCTTCTGATTATCTGCACAACTCTTCTGTTTGTCTTGCTATTGCTTCAATCTCTCTCAGATCAACTTAATCTTATTAGTGGAAATTTGAACTATCTCGAGTCTAAACAACTTCCTCTCATTGACTTCTTTCCAACAAATTGGGCTTTGACATTTTCTGTCGTACAACGCTTCGTAAGGGGCCATCCCTATAGTTGACTGAAGACTAAAGTTATACGCGAACTCGATCAGCGACAAATGTTCCTCTCAGCTTCCAGCAAAATCTAGAACGTATGTTCTAAGCATATCTTCTAATGTCTAAATTGTTCTCTCCGATTGACCATTAGTCTGTAGATGGAAAGTCGTAATAAACTTTAAAGTAGTCCCCAATGCTTCTTGTAAGCTTGGCCAAAACCAGGACGTAAAACGTGGGTTACTGTTCGATACTATAGAAGCTGGTACTTTGGGTAGCTTAACGATCTCATCGATATGAAGCATTGCAAACCGATCTACAGAATACGTTATCTTTATTGGTAGGTAGTGAGCTGACTTCATCAACCTATCAACAATTATCCGAATAGCATCACTCCCCTCAGGTGTTCGAGGGAGTCCGGTTACGAAATCCATGGTATTATGTTCCCACCTCCACTCTAGTATTGGTAACGATTGTAATAATCTTGTTGGCATCTGGTGTTCAATCTTAACTTGCTGGCATACTAAACATTTTGTCACGAAATTCTTTACATCCGTCTTCATCTTACTTCACCAATATATTTTCTTTAAATCTCTGTACTGATAGTATGTGTGTGATCCCAAGAGAAAGTGAATTGGGTATTTTAATAAAAATTCAGATCAAATATTCAAACACAAATGTATGATTTTTACTTTACAAGAATATTACTTATCTAAATCACAAGTAAATTTGTATTGAACTTATAAACAAAATTTTTGTTAAAAAATTTAAGTACAAGTGTAGATTTTAATATAAAACTTCTTGTTAATCAAATACAACACTCTACTTGTTTTTCACAATTTAAGTATAGCTTTATTTCTCAAATATGACTTTTAGATTAAGATTTTAACTTGATAATATTTCTTACAAAGTAAAATGAAAGGATTCAAAAACTTTCTAGCTTTTAAAAAAATATTAAAGAATGCGAGAAATAAAAGATTCAAGTGTAAGTGAAAAAAAAAAACTTTTCTTGTTTTAACAATTTATAGCTTTCAATTTTAATTTGCAAGTAGACTAGATTCTTGATAGAAAATTAAAGTGTAATAATATTACATGCAAAACGAATTAATCAAATGATGAATAATTTGAGTGAAAACGTGTGTGATGAGAAGCAAAAAAATAAATAAATAAAAATGAGCAAACTAGAAGATGAACACCACGATTTTTACAAGGTTTGGCACTACGGCCTACGTCTTTACCTCAAGCCAACCGCTATGAGGATTCCTTACCACCTCTTCTTCAATAGGCGGAGGAGCCTCTCCTTAGTCTAAGAGGAGTAGCCTCTCTTGAGAATGTACCATTCTCAAGCAATCTAATCCTTGTAGGCGGATTAACCTCTTTTAAGAAACGCCTTTCTCAAATACAATATAACAACAAGAAGTAGTACAAGGGAATGCTCCTACATTGAGCAGATGAGTACAAACAATAAACGCTCTAACTCACTTCTCAATAGAATATGACTATGAAGCTCGAGAAGAAAACTAATAATCTTTTCTCTCAAAAGTGATTTAAAAATCAAGAATTTCAAGCACAATGAAATAGTAAACAAGAGAGAAGGTTTGAGAGGCTTTTGATGATAAAAACAAGAGCTCAAGAGCTCTATTTATAGGCCTCATTTCTGAACTAGCCATTGGGCTATGTATGGAAATGTCAACTAGCCATTTTTCAGAGAAATTCGAATTTTAACTTGTTCGGTCCACTGAAGAGGGATGTTTGGTCAACTGAGCTTCACTTCAGTCGACTGAACTTGAAAGGTCGATTGACTGAACCAATTTGGATCTGAAAAATCATTTTTGGTAGCTCACTCAGTCGACTGGGAACAACTCTTTAGTCGACTGGGCATTCAAACATGTAGATTTTATTTTTTTCAAAATATTTTGATCATTTTTTGATTTGGAAAAATATTTTTATGAATTTTAGGACTACTATGAGCTTCAAAAAAATATTTAAGAGATAAATTGAATGTACATAGATCCAAAAAACCTAAAATTTAAAATTTGTTCTTCAAGCCTTCTTCAACTCTTGCATTTGTATCAAACGCTTGTCGCTAAAGAACTTGATTTGGAATTATGTATCATGGCTTTTATCTTGAATTGTGCTAAGCATATATTTCCTGTAATCAATCTCAATATACACAATTAGATACATAAGTTTGTTATCATCAAAATCGGTCATTGAAGCCTTGTTAGGCCAACTACCTCTCCCTTTTTGATGATGGCAAATACAAAGCAAAATAATATAGGAAAGCTTAAATAAAGCTCCCCCTATCAATAAGTATGTAAGAATAAATTTGAAGAACTCCCCCTTACAATGTGCATTGAATTTCATTTTAAATATATCTTCTATAACTTTTATTCATTTAGCGTATATCCATCATTTTTATTGTGACGACAAAAAGCATTCATAGATTCTCAATATCCAACCGTAATTTCATAAGATCCAATTACAACCATAAACATCCATAATATCCAAACATAATTCCAAGCACAACCATAAGATAAACAACATTCAAGAACCAAGAGTATAAGAGTAGCATATAAGAGTAGCATAAGCATAAGTACACGATCCAAAATAATAATGCTCTCAAAATAAAGCTCTCCAAAAGATAAGAAAAAGAAGTGGTGAAGCTTTCCTTTCTTTATACTTTCCTTTTTGCACACTCGTTTCTCCCCCTTTTGGCATTATCAAAAAGTGGAGCTAGAACCATTATCCTCGTCGTCATTGCCATCACTATACCACCATTCTCGGGTGAAGAAGCATCATAGGGAGGAACACCTAAGGCATCCTCGAGATGAGTGAGACGATTGTTGATTTTAGCAAATTGTTTGTCAACCCATTTAGAGAAAGAATTTACCAATTTCTTGAGAAAGGATTTGGTGGAGGGATCAAGAGTAGTAACAGGAGCAGTAGTAGGAGCAGGCGGATGTGTTGAAGGAGAAGTAGGTGGAGGAGCATCATCATGTGCATAGGCAGCAGCCTCGGCTTCCTCATCACTATCTTAAACTACTTGAGGTGCCTGCCTTTGAATTTTAGGCGCCCACTGACCATTTTGTAGTTGATAACCCATTTGTTTTAAAGTGGTGGCGGTTAGAAAATTATAATTTTTAGATGGAAGAAAATTTGAAGGAGATGGAGAAAAGCCAAAGGACTCAAAAAGATGTGTAAGAAAACCTCCATATGGAAGAATATGGCGTTTAGTACTTTCTTTGGCAAGCATCCATTGACAGAGTAAGGTGGAAAGATTAAGATGTTTCTCCATATAGATACACCACAATATATAACAATCAAAATATGAAATGTAGGTGCGAGAACCACTACGAGGCAAAATGTTATATGTAATGATTAAGTGAAGAATCTTGGCCTCTAGGGTAAGATGCGAATATGATGGAGTGAGAGCAAAATTCATAGGAGGGTTGGTCATGACCATAAGCAAAAAGATTTCGGGAGTAAAGTCTTGGGCATGATCCATGATTGGGAGGAAATTTGTGAACTCACAAAATCTCCCCGACCCATTCTAAAAAGATTTGCGATATCTTTATCGAAAAATTTATAACTTTTCCCATAAAGATATGTAGTGAAGCGAATGAAACGGTCATTTGGATCTGGTGAAAGTTCTTGTGAAAGATTTGCATAAAATAATCGTGTAAGTTGAGGAAACACACCCTTTGGTTGATAGAAGATATATGGCCCCCAACCCATTCTATTGAAAAGACGTAAGACACGAGGAAAATAGGAATCCAAATATGGGATCTAGAGATTGGAGATGGTGCTTGTAAAGAATTTCAGCTTTACTCGAGTTGAACCATTGGTCATTCTCGCCGGTGGGATCATCTCTAGCAATGGTTTTGCCCTTGCCTCCTCTAACCCTAGGTGCCATGAGTGAGGGAATGAGAGGAAGAAATGTGGGAGATTGGTTGTGGGAAAGTAGAAGTTTGAGCAAGAGCCCATTTCAACCCCAAAACTAGGTATTTTTGTGCCCTAGGAGAGAGAAGCCGAGAGATGGAAATGAAATAACAGTGAATAAATATAGTTCGGTTTTTCTATTTTTTGAAATCCTCAAAAGTTCGGTTGACTGGACTAGTATGTTCGGTCGACTGAACTTAAGAAAAATGATTTAGTCGACTGGAAAATGGGCCTCAGTCGACTGGACAGCTTTTTCAGGATTTCTGGTTTTCAACAGATGCCTAATGTAAAGGGAGCTCAAAAAATTTAATACAATGCTTAATAAACAATATTTTTATACAACTTCACGAGCATGCACAAGACCCAATTCTCGTCTAATTATAATGAATCGATCCTCATTAAGGGGTTTAGTTTAAATATCCGCCCATTGTTCACTAGTGCTTACAAATCCCAAAAATATATCACATTTTTGTACATGATCATGAAGGAAATGGAGTCTTATTTCAATATGTTTTGTTCGTGAATGAAAAATAGGATTTTGAAAAATATTTATTGCACTTGTATTATCACATTTAATCGGCACAACATCGTATTTTAATTTAAAATCATTGAGTTGTTGTTTCATGTATAAAATTTGTGCACAACAACTACCTGCAGCCACATATTCGGTTTCAGCGGTAGATAAAGCTACGAAATTTTGTTTCTTTGAAAACCAAGAGACAAGTGATTTTCTTAAGAAATGACATGTGCCACTAGTGATTTTGCGGTCAATTGTGCAACTAGCAAAGTCTGAATTAGAATAACTAATCATTTCAAAATATGTGAACTTAGGTACGATAAGCCTATATCTTCTATACCAACTAGATATCTTAGGATTCTTTTTACGGCAATTAATTGTGATTCTTTAGGACATACTTGATAACATGCACACATACATACGCTAAACATTATGTCAGGCCTACTTGCAGTTAAATAAAGTAAACTACCAATCATACCTCGGTAGAGTTTAGTGTCCACCGGTTTCCCTTGCTAGTCTTTGTCAAGTTTAGTTGAGGGACTCATTGGAGTTCCCAAAACTTTACCATCTTCCATCTTGAAACGCTTGAGCAACTCACGTACATACTTCGATTGGTTTATGAAAGTTCCATTCTTTGCTTGCTTGATTTAGAGTCCAAGAAAGAACATGAGTTCTCCCATCATGCTCATCTTAAACTCCTTTTGCATGCATACAGAAAATTTCTTACACAAATTCTCATTAGTAGCACCAAATATGATATCATCTATGTATATTTGCACAATAAGCATGTCTTCATTATTTGTTTTGATAAATAAAGTCGTGTCAATTTTCCTCTTGTACATCCACTTTCCAACAAGAAATTACTTAGTCTTTCATACCAAGCTCAAGGAGCTTGTTTTAAACCATACAATACTTTTGTTAATTTAAATACTTGATTTGGATAATTGTAATCTTCAAAACCAGGTGGTTGTTCAACATACACTTCCTCATTTATAAAACCATTTAAGAAAGCACTTTTTACATCCATTTGAAAGAGTTTAAAATTCTTATATGATGCGAATGCTAATAACATGCGAATGGCTTCCATCCTAACTACAGGTGCATATGTTTCTTCAAAATCAATTCGTTCTTCTTGATTATAGTCTTGTGCAACTAACCTAATCTTGTTTCGGACAACAATACAATTTTCATCATTTTTATTTTTAAAAACCGATTTAGTTCTAATTATTGTATTATCTGTAGGCCTAGGAATTAAATTCCAAACTTTATTTTTTTAAACTGATTTAATTCTTCTTGCATGGCTATTATCCAAGATTCATCTTCTAATGGTTCATTTATATTTTTAGGTTCTTCTTCTAAAAGGAATGCAAAATGATCACAAATGTTTTTCAATGAAGATCGAGTACTTACACCTCGTGAAGGTTCGCCTATAATTTGATCCATAGGGTGATCCTTCACTATTTTCATTCTTTTGGTAGGTCTATGTGTTCATCATCAACCTTGATGCTTTTACCTTTGTCCTCCTCGATTTGCATTTCTTCCATTCCTTTATTAATGTCTGAATCATCATTCACTAGAATCTTAGAAGAGAAAGGGTTAGGGTGACAATCCGGTATGTATTTATTTTATTTTGTTGATATTTGCTTTCGGTTAAATATTATGGTGTGACAAAATTAGAGTATGAGTTTTTATAGTATGGAGGATCGTGGACGGACTAATGAGTTTTGGAATAATCCTAAGATCCAAAATAATGATTAATATTCACAACATAATTATGGAAAAAATTTAAATGAGGTAACAAGAGTGAGGTTGGAGATTTGAGTTTAATTTAAGAGAAATTGTTGAGATTCAGGTTCAGGAATCACCACTCGAGCGGACACCGCTCGAGCGGGCTATCGAGATGAGTAAGGAAAATTCTCGAGCCTTGAAGAAACTTAGGAGAATATTATATATATATATAGTATATACATATCCATGTACATCACGTGAGGGCCTCATTCCATTCTCTTATTTCTCTTCTTCTCTCTCTCTCTCTCTCTCTCTCCCTTCTTGAGAGAAATTCACCCAAATTCTCAAAACCCTAACTTTCCACCACTCAAATTGAAGATGGAGACAATATGAGGAAAGATCTAAGGTGAAGATTTAGCTGGGGAACAAAGAGATTGAAGATAAAGTCTTTGAAGACTAAGAAAACCCAACTTCTAAACCCTACGAGAGAGATTTGAAGAAATTACAAGCTTTTGGGAAAATTCGAGATAGGATTTAGATTTTCTCACATGTCTTGCGTAGATTTGAGTTGATATTTTATATATATGAGTAAAGCTTGGGTCAATTGCATACTCAATGATCATATTGGTGAGTTTGTGTGTGGGTTGGGTTGATTTTTATAAAAATGGAGGTTTTTAGGAAGTGATTACCCATAAAATTGATTATTTGAGAGATCAAAAAGGGGTTTTGAGGTTTGAATCTAGTGTTTTTGGTTTAAAATTAAAGATTTGAGGCATTTTTGAAGTGGGTTATGTGTTTGGAGGTTTGAAGCTCAAAACAGGCGCAAGTCTGGGTTTCTCTCGAGTGCCAGCGCTCTTGAGCGAAGCCCTGCCGCTCGAGCGCTCACATGGTAGAAGGTTTGATGCACGAGCGCCCGACGTCCGCTTGAGCGGACTGACTGCGCGGGACCAACTTTGTTCGATTATATCTCCCTCATTCGGACTCCGAATTGGGTTATTCTTATACTCAAATCGAAGCCCCATAAGTCCTTTTTCCAACAAGACTACTCTCACAAAAAAATTCATTTTGCAGAAAAAGTTATGATCAAAATAGTGAGGGTATGTCAAAATTTCAAAATCATTTTTCACTGGTTTTTAGCCGAATGTTTTGGAAAAACATATTTTCATTCATGTTGGCCCTTTTTACTAAATTCCTAATCCCTTGTGCTTGTGGCACATTTATAGATATATCTGAATTGAGTTGGGATGCATGCATTGGACCGGTTGATTGAGTCTACTTTACACTAAACGTGATTTCAAATTGATATATGTATATGTATACTTGATGGGTGTATTCTTT
>JAUMHN010432127.1:0-12185 GCA_032360265.1 Heliamphora ciliata
CACAACCGGAGAGAAGATTTCAGTGAAGTCAACTCCTTCCTTCTGCTGAAATCCCTTGACAACCAACCTTGCCTTGTAGTGTCTGCTGCTATCATGTTCTTCCTTCACTCTGTATACCCACTTGTTGTGAAAAACCTTCTTTCTAGCTAGCAATCTAGTCAGGTCCCATGTCTGGTTTGTCAGTAGAGAATCTATCTCATCTTTCATTGCTGACTCCCACTTCATCGAACTCACGGTCTGTAAGGCTTCTGCATAACTCTCTGGCTCACCACTGTCAGTGAGCAGGATGTAGAACAGGGATGGTGAAAACCGTTGTGGCTGTCTGATGCTCCTAGAAGACCTCCTGACTACTGTCATCGGTGTACTGTGTTCCACTTGTGGGTTCATGTTCTCCTTGTCTTTCTCATTCCCGTTCTGTTTGGCTTCCTAAGAAATATCATCCAAGTTAATGAACTCGAATTTCTTTGTCTCTGGAAATACACTGTCTGTCTCAGCTTTTGATTTATACTTGTACAGCACCTATTCATTGAACACCACATTTATGCTTCTAATGATCTTCCAATTCTTGTCATCCCCAAATTGGTAGTCAATCTCGTCATCACCATGTCTAATAAAATAACAGACTTTAGACTTTGGTTGCAATTTACTTCTAGCATTAGCGTCAACATGAACATAGGATGTGCAACCAAAGATTTTCAGAAAAGATAAGTCTACCTCCTTTCTGCTCCAAACCTCCTCTACAATTCTGAATCCCAACGGTACTGACGGTCCCTGATTCAGAAGGTAGGCTGCTGTGTTCACTGCATCAGCCCAAAAGTAATTGGGTAGCCGAGAATGCAATCTCATGCTTCTGGCTCTCCCATTTAGTGTTCGGTTCATCCGCTCAGCCACGCTATTTTGCTGTGGCGTTCCTGGAATGATTTTCTCCCACCTGATTCTACTAGCTGCACAGAAATTCCTGAATCTCCTGTCCGTGTATTCACCTCCATTGTATGACCTCAGGCACTTTAGCTTTAATCTGGTCTCAGTCTCCACTAGAGCTTTCCCCTTCTTAAAAGTATCAAACACATCATACTTGTGCTTTAGAAAGTAGACCTATACCTTCTTGCTGGAGTCGTCAATGAATGTCATGTAATACCGCGAGCCTCCAAAAGATGCAACTGGAGAAGGACCCCATAAATCTGTGTGCACCAACCCTATCCTGTCTGGCTTTGGTGTCCTGTTGCCTTTCAAAAAACTGACCTTCCTCTGCTTCCCGAAGATGTGACCCTCACACAAATCAAATTCTACAGACTTCAAACCCGACAACTTACCCTTTGACTGTAGAATTTTTATCCCTTTCTTGCTCATGTGCCCCAGCCTCTGTTGCCATAAGCTTGTGTCTGAACCATTATCTGCCAGTGCCACTGTATCCCTTGTACTAGTAGTCATGTACAGGGTACCTGTCTTCGTTCCTCGAGCCACTACCATAGCTCCTTTGGTGACTTTTCACGTGCCACCAACAAAGGTCGCTGAATGACCTTCAGCATTCAACTGTCTAACTGAAATTAAATTTCTCATCAGATTAGGTACATATCGTACCTTCTGCATCTTTCAAAATGACTCGGTCGGCACTCTGATTCTGACGTCACCTGTACCCACGATGTCTAAAGCTTCCCCGTCTGCCAAATATACCTTGCCAAAGTCACCGGTAATATAATTTTCCACAATCTCCTGGTGTGCCGTCGTATGAAAGGTTGCTCCTGAATTCAACACCCAAGAATCAATAGGGCTATCAACTGATAGGAGCAAGGCATCCTAGACATTCTCTGTCACAACGTTGGCTTACTCACCATCAGCCTTCTTCTTTTGCTCCCTATAGTTCTTCTTGATATGGCCAGTCTTGCCACAACCCCAGCATTCAGTCTGCCGTCCCGACCTGGACTTGCTTCTGCCTCTTCTAGATTGAGACCTGCCTCTGTTATGATTCCTGTCATTAACTCTATCCCGTGCTTCAACATTTAATGCTGTACCGACATTCGATGCCGAATTAGATACCTCACCCGAATCCCTCCTATGAATCTCCTCGCTCAATATCAAATTCCTGACATCATCGTACTTCAGTTTGTTCTTGTCGGCAGAATTACTCACTGCCGTTCTCATAGCCTCCCAACTGTTTGGGAATGAGGCCAACACAATCAAAACCCTGACTTCATCATCAAAATTAATGTCCACTGAAGATAAGTGATTCGTGATGGTATTGAATTCGTTTAAATGTTGTGCAACTGGTGTACCCTTAGCCATCTTTAGGTTAAAGAGTTTCTTCTTGAGATGTACCTTATTATTTGCTGACAGCGTCTCATACATACTTGACAGTGCCGCCATCAAATCCGTCGTAGTCTTCTCCTTGATTACGTTGTGCGGCACCGACCGGGACAACGTTAATCTGATGACTCCCAACACCTGTCTGTCAAGCAACGCCCAATCCTCATCCTTCATGCCCTCTGGTTTGGATCCCAAGAGCGGTAAGTGTAGCTTCTTCCCATATAGATAGTCTTCTATCTGCATCCTCCAATAACCGAAGTTCGTACCATCGAACTTCTCGATTCCTGCCGATCTGTCTTCTTCTGCCATGTGTGTTCGTCAACCTCCTAACTCGGAGCTCTGATACCAGTTGTTAGGGATTCGAACACGATTACTAATCCCGTCTAAGATCAACCACGATCACACAAGCATAGAATAAACACGAAGAAGAGAGAAAGAGAGACAATCGCACACAAACACATGGTTTGCGTGGTTCGACAAGTTATGCCTACGTCCACGGGATCACACACTTTCACTATTGATTGGAGGTTATAAAGAATAAAAGGTCTGGGAGAGAGATTACAGAAGAACAAAAGTTAAAACTTAAAACTCAAACCCCGGCGGATGCAACCCTAGTAACTTATAAATACATTTCTGCATAAACGGATCGATCGGTCTAAAGACGGATCGATCGGTCTATCAAGCGGTCTTACACTGCTCTATGTTTCTCACCTGCAGACACCACCGATCTATCGGTCTCACCACCGATCGATCGGTCTACTATTTTTAATGATTTGTCTACACATTCTCAACAACTCATCCATTCAGCAACCCCGTTGAGTTGAGGCGTTCTTGAAGGAGTTTTATCCATCTTAATTTTATTCAAAGCATAAAACTCTTTGAACCCAGTATCAATATACTCCCCGCCATTGTCTAATCTCAAGCACTTAGGCTTTTAGACTTGGTTCATTCTCTACTAAACCTTTCCACTTCTTAAAAGTAGAAAACACATCAAATTTATTTTTTAAAAAATAAACCCATACATTTTCCATCAAATAATCGATGAATGTGACAAAATAGGATGATCCCCTAAGTGATGAAACTAGTACAAGTCCCTATGCATCTATATGAACAAGCTCCAACTTCTCTCTTTTCAAAGTTCTGCCGATCTTTAGGAACCTAACCCTCTTCTATTTGCTAAAGATACAGTTCTCACACAAATCCAAATCGATGGATTTCAACCTCGATAACTTTCCAGTTGAAATGAGTGTCTTCATCTCTTCTTCGCTCACATGTCCAATCCTTTAGCGCTAAAGATTCGAAACCCTTTTAGTATCAACAACTGAAATAAACTCCTGTTATCCGTTGTCATGTACAGAGTGGCCTTTTTTCACCCTGAGCAACTACAAGGGTTCTTTTGGTGATCTTCCATAATCTACCAATAACGCAAACTAGGTGACTCACGTCGTCAAGCTACCCGACATAAATCAAATTTCTTTTCAACCATGGTTCATTTCTAACATTCAGCAACTTTCACACAAACCCATTTGGCAAATTGATTCGGACATCCTCTTTACTCATAATTTTCAAAGGTTCATCATTAGTTAGAAAAACCTTACAAAATCACCCTTGATGTAGTTTTTCATGATTTCTTGAAGTGACATGGAATGGAACGATGCACCAAAATTCATAATCTATGACTCCATAGGACTGTCAATACTGCAAATCAAGGCATCACAAATTTCTTTTGCAGTTGTAGCATTCACAAAGTTCTAACCATTCTTGCCTTTTCTAGGTGCCTTATAGTCCTTTCTAAGATGCCTCTTATTTTCGCAATTCTAGCAGGTAGCATCTCCTTTCGACTTGCTCCTCCTATTAGATTTTGGCCTCCCATAATCATAATTTCTATCCGCCATTCTTCTCATCGTCTCTATACTCAAAGTTGATCCTGATATTTCACCAATTTTCCTTCTCTTAATTTCTTCACTAAGAATGAGGTCTTGAACATCATCAAACTTTAGTTTTGATTTTTCTAATGAGTTGCTCATGTCTATTACAGTGCTATTCCAACTCTCAAGCAAGGAAGACAGAAGAATCAATGCCCATACATCATCGTCAAACTCAATTAACACAGCTTAACTGAGTTATTACCATGTTGAAGTCATTCAAGTGATCTGCAATTGACTCACGTTCTTTCATCTTCAGGTTGAACAATTTTCGTATCAGATAAAACTTATTGACTATAGTAGGCTTTTTATAAATGTTTGTTAAAGTCGCCAATAAACCCGCTATAGTCTTCTCATTCGCAATATTGAAGGTGACATTTCGCGAAAGGGTTAATTAAATCACACCCTAAGCTTGTCTATCAAGGAGAGATCATTCTTTCTCTTACATGTCTTCTGGTTTCTCTCCTTCAAGGGATATAAACATATTCTTCTGGTATAGATAATCTTCAAAGATCATGTCGAGAGTCTGTTCTTTGACTCCAATAAATGGTATTAGAGACTTGAGTTTTCAAACATTAGTTTTGACTTTCCTGATGAGTTGCTCATGTCTATTACAATGCTATTCCAACTCTTAGGTAAAGAGGACAAAAGAATCAATGCTCGTACGTCATCGTCAAAGTCATTCGACACAGAGTTTAATTGAGTTCTTACCATGTTGAAGTCATTCAAGTGATCTGCAACTGACTCACCTTCTGCAATCTTCAGGTTGAGCAATCTTCTCATCAGATAAACCTTATTGACTACGGTAGGTTTTTCATACATATTGGTTAAAGTCTCCATCAAACCTGCCATAGTCATCTCATTCGCAATATTGAAGGGGATGTTTCACGATAGGGTTAATTGAATAACACCCCAGTCTTGTCTATCAAGGAGAGATCATTCTTTCTCCTTCATGCCTTTTGGCTTCTCTCCCTCGAGGGGTAGATACATATTCTTCTGATATAGATAATCTCCAATCTGCATCTTCTAGAATATGAAGTTTGCACCGGTGAACTTTTCTATCTTGACCTTCCTGTCTTTCGCCGCCATCACTTTCACTTAACAAAAACTAAAGGTTCTGATATAAGTTATTGTGGTTAAAGAAAAAACTCCCTCGCGACATGATCTTTGAGAAAAATGATCATGAACAAAACAAATAACAAGCATAAGAAACACGAGAAACAATCATACACATGAAATACAATATTTATGTGGTCCGGCATGAATGTCTACGTCCACAGATGTTGTAAATTTTCATTATGTGAGGAAAAGATACAAGATGACAAGTTTTATAGCAATTTTCATGCCTTTGGGAGACATTCGGGCTTATCTTGTGTTGAATACACCAAAAGGTAATATATATAAGCTAGGTTAAAAAATGTCTTAGCGCGGTGGCGTTCGAGCGCTTTATTAGCGCCACTTTTTGGAATCTACAGTGTGGTCTAACGCTCGGGCGCCTAACTAATGTCCTGCTAGCGCTGGCTTTTGTTGATATGTGCTTTAGGTATGTCGAAAGCCCCTGCTAGCGCTGGTTTTTGTTGTTATGTACGCTTCATGTGTTTATTAGACTTCACACATCCCAACAAAATTTACTCATATATTGTAGTTAATTGGGTTAATCTTTTTTCAAGACTCCTCTTTCTTAAGACTCTATTATGTAAGCTCGAAATGGTTTTGTAGGGATGATTCGAATCATTCACTTTGCAAAAAAAAAAAGAAGGTATTTATGCAAAAATCTAATTTGATGGACCGTTGAAAGTTATATGAACAAATCACATTTTATTTTGCAAAATATATGATTTAAACTTAAATAGTATATTTTGAACTTAATTCGTCTATTTGTGAAACAAAATAAATTTGGTTCACGAACCCATTGATATCTGAACGCGCTGAATTTTTGCATAATAATTTTCTCTTAAAGTTCTACAAGATGAATGGGTTGAACCATTATTGTGAGTTCCCTATAAAATAAAGAATTAAGAGGTTTTGACGAGAGTTTTATCCATAGTTAATTAACCATTATTGATGAAAAAAAGAGGTTTTTTATTTGGGCAAATAACTCTTTACTCCCTGACCTATTACTCTGGCTTATTTAGCTATTGGCTTAAAAGTCAATTTTTTTTAATTATTTTAACAAGGACAAAGTGAGAATTGGTAATAAATTCTATATAAAGATGTCATGATTTTAGTTAAAAAAGTTTAATGCCTTAATTAAGACTCCTTATTATTATATTTTTATTGCATAAAGTAATTTCTCCTTTTTAAATTAATTTTTGGTCCTCATATTTTGCTAAAGACAGCAGGAAGAAAGGAACTTTCACTTCTGCTCATCATCATTTTGAACTACTCATTTTTTGATTACATTATTTTTGTTTTTGATATATACACTGGTTGCATCAAGATGAAGACGACCAAGAGACAAGATGATATCTGTCAGTAAATTAATTTGTGATTTCGATAATATTTATTAGTTAGTAAAATTTTATCAGTCAGTAAACTATAATGAGCAATTATAGTGAGGAGACATTGAGCAATTACATTGCTTAAATTTAATGAATTTGAGCACTTATAATGAGAATGAGTTAAAGTATCTTTATCAAGATAAATGAAAGTAATTTGGCTTATATGTTTATTCACTATTGAGACTTACTTTTTATAATTTAATTACTACTATAAAGAAAGAAAAATTGTAAAAAAAAGACAATTTAAGTTATTTCAACAAAATAAAAATGAAGAGAAATTTTACAAATAGTGAAATTTATTTGTTAGTGAATTTTTAATAAAATTTATTTATTTCACTATTGTTTTTTTAAAATTTCATGCGTTTGAAAATGACGTATTGATTGCAATAATTTTGAAAAATATCTTATTTTGTTATTATTTTTAAAAATATTTTTGAAATTCCACGTATAGTGAGATTTTGTTCATTTTACACTTCTTTTTAAAATTTTAATGCAATTTCTTGAGCTGTTCGTATTGATTGCATTAATTTAAAAAAACTACACTTTCAGTTATTAATTTTTGAAAACTTAGGTGTAATTTTATTGGCAGTGAAATTATTTTCAAGTGAGAAATTTCACGAACAGCAAACTCTGCCATGATAATAAAATTCATATATGTGCAGTGAAGTTTCACTCACAGCTAAATTTATTTGTAATTTTCTTTTATAAAAAATATGGTATTCATAATAAGTCTTGTTGGATAGATCTCAACAAAAAAAATTCAAAATAGTTAATTTTATCTAAAATAGATTTTCAAAATAAAAATTATGATATTTTAAACTTTGGAACGATCGATGGTTTGGGACTTGTATATATGCTGCTAATACCATTTGTATCCAATAATGTTCTTTGCTAGTTTGGTTGAAGGACTAGTCCTTATCGACAAGGGACCTATTACCAAATCACCGAAATAAAAAAGCCAACGTGCATTGTTTGGCTCTGGCTGCATTAAGAAAAGTCAAAATGTGCATCTTTAACTCACTTTTTGAAAACACACTAAAAAGCAACTTAAAAGTTAAAGCGCCAAATAAAAAATATTTTTTTTTATTTGTTAAAAAATAGAATTACAACTGCAAGCTAAAACACTCCAAAAGGGCTAATTTTTGTTTATTTTGTACTATTTTATTTTTGAATCGTCTGAATGGAATCAACCGAATTTTTTTTTATCAAAATAAGATATTGTTTACTAAAAACAAAAATAAACAAAATAAAATCTAATTTATTAGCTTATTTTGACTTATTTTTATTTTTATTTATGAATTTTTTATATATTTTTATCCTAGTTTTTTTTACTTTTCTGGTTAGACCAAAAACTTGAAAATATAATAGTATAACTAAAAAATAAAAATATTATTAAAAACAAAAATAATAAATAAGTTATTATTGCATACGGGGCTAAATATAAAGCCAAGTATCAGTTACCACCTTTCTATTATTAAAATTTAAAGAATTAATTGATAATTAGTCCTACTTATAAAAGTTGTAAAAGTATTTGTGTTTAGTCTTATTTTTGCATAAAAGTTCCTAACTTGACTGTTTTACCCTTTAAAATTGGGTTATAATGTTTTTTTGTTCATGTTAATTGTTAGTGGTATGATCTAGTAAGTTTTTGAACGATTTATTTTAGTATTTTTTTATTTTTCTAAAAAGAAGAATTGTTTGCGTTGATATGTAACCTGTGTTTTGGCACATTCCTTTTTTTTTTTTTTTTTGTTTTGCACTGCAATCATATTTGAGTAATCTGAATAGGTTGGCCCTGTTTGGTTGTAATTATTTTTATTTTTTTCAAAAAAAATTCTTCGAAAATTGATAAAACGAATTTGTTAGCAATTTTCATAAAACTATTTCTAAAAAATTGAGTTGAAAAACGAGCTAAAAGCTGAAAATTTTGAAAATGGTTTAAAAGTATTTTTCCTCTTCTCTCTCCCGTGGGACTTAGTGCACTGAGAAATAATTATCAACTTTAGCAACCAAATGCATTTTTGTCTTCTCAAAATATTATTAAAAAAATTGAAAATGTTTTTAAAATATAATTTTTAAAACATACGATCAAACGAGGCCTACTTTGTTTTAGTTATACAGTATCATTACGGGTGATCTTATACATAACGAATGATAAATCGTTTGATGTGGCGATGGCATAATGCAATAATTGATTGAATGATAATGTTGTCAATATTAGTGATGAAATAATTAGTAAAATGTTTAAGTAATTGTAGTGGTAAAAAATTGACAAATATTAAATGCGACCAAACACCCCATAAGGGTGACTAAACAAGGCTTGAGGGTCAAATTCTCAATACTCTTTATATATAGTGGGTCTCCATCCATAGTAAAGGTATGATCTAACAATTCATCTCTTTAATATTTTTTTCTCTCAAGACTCGTCTAACTTCGATGTTGGAGGGCCTCCCGTCGGTCACCGGCCGAGAGACTTGTTTTGTAGGTATGCTAGCATGAAGCATTCGGGGGTTCAGTCGTCTACAACCTCATCAAGTTTTTAATCATGAATCAGATGATGCAATAATCTCAATCCTCTCAATTATTGCCGTATGTGGAAATAAAAGAACCGACGAGAAACACAAGTTCAGCCGAGCTCAGCAAGTCTCAGCCAAGCTCGACAATACTCAGTAGAAACAACACTCATATTGAATCTCTTGGATCTACTCTGAAAAGTTACGGCAAATAAAAAGCTAAGTTAAACTATCGCTCATTATTCTTATATCTATATTGTTTATTACTTTAATATATAAAAAATAAAAAATAAAAAATAAAAAATCATAAAATCTGGAATGGCAGGAAGAATAGTCTCCGAATGTTACAAAAACAAACCAAATCTTAACAAAATGATTTTCTCTCTCATGATAGATATGGAAGGGCCCTCAACATAAACACTTTTGATTTTTCTGAATAATCATTCCCCTTCTTTTTTGGCAAGCATGCACCTTTCCATTCAGGAAAGCAACAAATAAAATAAAAAGAAAAAAGAAAAAAGAAATAGGATTCTCTCTGTCTTTAGAGACCTGGAAGAATACCCCTAAAGGCAGCCTCAGACTAAGAAGTTTGGATCTATTCTCCGAAAGTTTGAGCTCACAGGAAAATCATCATCAACTTACAAATCCACCTCTATCGAACATTACAAACCAGAGAACTCCTTCCTTTTGTCAAGCACGCCGACCATCTCGACCATCTCGACCATCTCAGTACCAGGAGGGTATGAGAATGGCTCTCGTTCGTGAAACAGCGACGCCGCAGTGCCACCGGAGGCGGAGGCAAGAGGAGGGTGCTACGGCCAATCATCGGCGTCGGGGGAGATAGAACTCAAACTGTCACTCCCTCCAACGCTCACAACCGTGGAGTTACACAGCAATATCCTCTCTCTCAGCTCTTTCGATTCATGATAGACGATTTGGAGTCCAAGCGTCGTCGCCGGCGAGGAAGTTAACAGCTCCAGGGAGTTTGTGAATTTCTCTCACTATATGTGATTGTATGGTTATCTAAGAAACCACCTAGCACAGCCCGCGATTTTCTTTAAAACTACTTTGCTTTTTACATTTTTCACGGTACTACAAAGCTAATTTCTGACACAAGTAATGTGGCCTTATTTCTGCACCAACTCGTTTTGATGTTAAAAGGCAGGAGGTCTGAAAAAAGGTACAATGACAAGCTTACTCATAACATGCTTTCGAAAAAATGGTTATGCAACAACGGATAAAGCTCACTACTTGGCAAAAGAGTTATGAATAAGCTTGAAGACGTCTAAAGCTTAGGAGTTTAATCCTCGACGGGGCAGTAGCACAGCAACTTTGCAACTTCGGAACTCGATTTCTGTATCATCCTAGATCGGCAAAAACTCGCTTAAAGCTCAAAAAAATATGAGTATCATTCAGTGCTCGGCACCTGAGCTCCCATCCATGGTGGCGTTCGACAGCTCCCGACTGAGGTCTCTCCACAGCTTGGTTAGCTTGGTATCAACTCAACCACTCCAGCTCGACATAGTTTGGAGTTCGGCACATTATCTCCATTTGATCGGAGCACAACCACACTAGATATTCGAAGCTCGGAGACTCTCTAAAGCTCGGCTTCTCAAGTCACAGTGTGCTCGGATCAATATGCTAAACCAGAATAGCTCAGCTTGTTCGGCAAGAGCTCAGCTCATTCAGTAATGGCTTGGAAGTCCAGCCGCCATAACCATGGAGCTCGGCATATTACCGTGTATGCACGATAAATCTAAGAGAAGCCCTCTCTCTCTCTCTCTCTCTCTCAAGAACAACTCAGTAATGTATTGCACGACATCCCTCTCTCTCACTTGTTCTGCTCGGCACTAAGGGAAAGAGTTCGACGCTTCGGAGAAGAGCTCGGGTCTTGGGTAGAACGCCTGAGTCATATGCACCGTTTGAGCTATAGCGTGTTCTGAGTTCGGCGTCACCCCTGTAACTTAATCCCTTTCTCTTTCGAGCTCGACGAATATGACTGGTGCTTGGATATTAAAGCACGAGCTCGTCGTGGTACCCAAATGACAGATCACGATTGGCTATCGCCTTCTTGTTGGAGAGAGAGAGGGAGCCGCGCAACGAAAAAAAAGAGTTTCTGAATCGATGTCGTGATCATAAAAAACGACGTATGTGATTTTCATAAAAAACGCAAATTATACTAATATTGATAGTTTAATACTTTTATGAAACTTGTCGAAAAGTTTCAAAAATTCCGAATACGTTGAAGACGACTTTGCAATCTTCTCACGTATGACCCGGACACACTACGACGATCACGATGTGTGGGCACCGATTCTGATCGAAGTGTTCTTACTTCTTTTGGTTTCTTCTCAAACAATAATCTCCAAAAAGACAAAATTAATTGCCAAAGAAGAGAAGGGGCGGCGGCTATCTAGGAGTAATAGGGTTAGAGTTTGATTAATGAGCCTCCTTTTAATAAATAAGAATATATCAAAATTATATTAAGTATATACTCCCTTTCCTAAAAGGATATAAAAAGATATACTTAACATAAATAATCAATCCCCTCATCTCCTAGGGCCGGTCACTTAGGAAGTAAACCCTAGGTGTGCCAAATACCAAAATCGCTCCTCATTAATTTAATTTAATTCCCGAATATCTCCGGCGACAAAACCAGCATTCCAATTAAATTAAATAATTATCGAAACTAACAAGAAAAATATCCGTGCGTATTATGGGTTACGTAAGGGATCAAGAGGAAGTATAGAACTCGGGCTAACCGTACGAGAAAACTGGATATCCCTAACTCTGTCCCCGGGTTAGATCCTTTCCCGAACGAATCAGAACTTATTTCACTAAAGGTCCTGACTAAACTCCCGGCCATAACTCAAATTATGTCTTGAGTTTTCAATTATCAAATGCACTGAATTCTCCTCACGTTTAAGATATGGATTCCCGAT
>JAUMHN010432137.1:0-12184 GCA_032360265.1 Heliamphora ciliata
CTCTATCCCTCTTCTTTTGATAATTGCTTGATTTCACATTTGCATATATAGTTGTCTGGTAATATAAAAAAACAAAAGGTTTTCAAAAAAAGTATTTAATCTCTTTTTCTGCTAAAGAAACCCAATTCACCCCCCCTCTTGGGTTGCCTTGTTCTAACAACAGGTATTTAAATCAAGTAATTTCCAAAAATTAATCAATTGAATACCATAGGACACCAATCAGAAACCAAGGAATCAACCCAAAACCACCAAAATCACACCCCAGCACTTCAGTCGACCGAACCAAGCCCCCAGACGACCGAACACCGTACGTGAAAACCACAAAACGCCAAAACACACGATTCAGTTGACCAAACCTCTCGGTCCAGTCGACCGAACCCAAGATCCAAACTTCAGTCGACCGAATCCTATGGATCAGTCGACCAAACCACGGCGAAAACCGTTTTCGAGCTACGGGTTTCTACATCCAAACGCCAATTCGAAGCCTCCGAACTCCAAACCAACATCCGTGAACACCCATACGCCTACGCCTAACACCGAGACCTCAAAAGAAACTCCCAACACCCAATTCCATCCACAGAAATCACCGAAATAAGGTTTTAAATCCAAAAACCTAACATTGAAACAAACGCAGATCTACAACAATCTACCCGTTAAAACACACATGTTTACCCATAGCACCCTTACACAGTAGTAGGGTCTAGAATCCTACCTTGGTGAGTTTAAAACTCAACGCCTCGAACCACGTGTAGAATTGAACTTCGCCGAAATTGAAATCTGACTGAATGGTTGCGTAGCCCACTGTGCCAAAAGTAAGGATTTACTGTTGGATCGCTGAAAACCGAGCCCTGGGCCCCCGAGAACTTAGAGAGAAGGCAGAGAGAAAATGGAAAACTTACTAGAGAAGTTTTAGAAAAATATCTTTATGAAAATATCTAACTCCAGATATTTATAGGTCTCCAAAATATATTTTTTTGAAAATTTTCGAGATTCGCACCACAACGGTCCATGGCCTCGGGAACCTACTCCACATGCATATCTAAGCCCGATCATGCATCAAAAGCATATGAAACATGCTACAACAAAAACACATAACGCGCGTCCGAAAACACCGAAAAAGAAAACTGGTAAGGGTCTCACAACTCTACCCCCTTAAAGGAATTTCACCCCCGAAATTCAACACAAGGTCAAAATAACAAGCCGTCGATCGCAATCGACACAGGCACACGAGATGGTTAGCTAAATCATTCATAGGATATAATCAAACAAGGTCAGACATCCTAGGCAATGGCCAATTATCTCAAGGACTTGGGATCTACAACACTCCCAACCTCACATCCTCACCAACTGCTGCCTCAACACAGCACACCATCCACGGGATCCATAATCAAAACAGATGCAATGATGAACTGGCCCAAAGCCTGCATACTCAGAAAGTACCTCTGCTCGCTGAAGGCATATCAGCGTCCTCCGGCACGACCGGTTCCCTAGATGAACCGCGAGCTACAAGGGAATACACTCGGGGTAACCCCACCCTGTCCTGTCCGCCATAACTCGGCGCTGTCGGCTGCCGCACCGACTGAACTGATGAGCTCCCACCTGCCATCCAAAAAGTCTATACTGCAGAAGGCCGCTGTCGACCCTGCGCATACGAACCCACTGGTGTGCCCTCCTTGCTCGGCGCACTGCCTCTCTGGGGACAATTCCTACGAATATGTCTGGATTTTCTACACTCATAGAAAATTGATGAGTCCCTCCCCTGTGGCTGCACTGGAGCTAAACTCTGGGATGGTCTCGGCTGTAAACAATCTGCCGCACGATGCCCCGACTGTCTACATCGATAACAGGTCAACTCCCTCTGCTCCGGCCTCCCAGATGAAGCCACGGATGGTGATGGTGCTGAAAACGGCTGTGGCCTAGGTGGATAAAAGCTAGGACCAGAGGTCCTTTGCCTCTTGCTGGAACGTCCACCTGTCTGTACCTCCGTACTGCCTTGTGATGTCCTGGCCTCCCTCGAAGCTCGAGTCTCAGCCAAAGCATTTTCAACCCTCGCTGCCGCCTTCGCCAGCTGTCTGAACACACGATATCCCATCACAGCCACTCGCTCCTTGATCGCTGACCTCAAGCCCCGCTCAAACCTCATCGAAAGCAACTCATCTGTGCACTCCACGTTCGGCGCAAATCGAGATAAGCTCGTAAACTTGGCCTCGTACTGCATGATGGTCATGGCCCCCTGGGTAAGATAATAGAACTCCTCCCTGCATAAGACCCTCCTCGAAGCTGGAAAATATCTCTCCAGGAAGACTCGTGTAAAAGATTCCCATGTGGCCCACACTGTAGTCCTGGCATATCTCCACCACTGATGAGCATCACTTCTCAGCTGAAAGGTAGCAAAAGAAACTCGCAACTCATCCTCCACAATTTGTAATGTGTCCAGGATCCGAGTCGTCAACTCCAACCACTCTGTCGCCAGAAGAGGATCAGGATCTCCAGCAAAGGTAGGTGGATCCATGCGCCTGAACTCCCGCGTCGCCACTATAGCCCTCGCCTCAGGCACCCTCTCCCTAACAGGCTCACCCCTAGCAATCAGCTGCTAGATAGAACCAACCAGCACATGCAACAACTCTGTCACATCCATCGGTCCCTGAGGAGCAATAGCATCCCCAACATCAGGGATAGGAATATCCCCTTGTCCAACAGCACGGCCACGGCCTCGACCACGGCCTCGCCTTCTCCTCGCTGACATCATGTCTACATGAAAGCAAAACAATACATAAGACGCAGCACATGGCATGAATATAAACGCTAAACACTTAGCATGCTATCACATAGCCACATAGGTTCATGCTAAATAACTCCACATATACCGAGGAGAATAAACAAGAATGACACGTCAATCTGGATAACCAACTCAGATTTCTTGCTAGAAATCATGTCAGCTAAATGCGTTTCTAACTTGCCTCCCAAGTTTGTTAATCCAAACGCCTAAAGGTAAGACTATCACCCCCATGATTCAACCCCCATGCTCACATATACACATTGTTCACATATCTAACATGCTGACACATAGACATGTTATCAAAGCATCTGAACACATGCAACCAAGCACACGCAATCAACTTCACACGGTGGTGCAACCTCTTCCCACGGCACATAGGTATTCAAACCCAGAGCTCTTATACCAAGTTGTCACGCCCTAAACTCCAGGCCACGTGAAAGACCCATAAACAAACATACATGATACCCAACCTGAGGATATGCTCTCAATATAAACCATACATGCATTGTATATAAACGCCAAACGGCAACATTACACGGCTCCAACCCCCGAAAAACATGTTATAAGCGTACATGTAAAAGCTAACAAAAAAGAAGACTACAGCTCTTCCACCTCTCCAGCACCTCCTGATCAACCAGCGTGACCGGTACCTGAAAAAAAAACAAATCCCACACCGTGAGCCAAAGCTCAGCAGATTCTAAACAACACATGCAGTATAAGCTAAACATGCTCGATAAACGAAGTGCAATTTTTGACTCTCTTTCAAGCCAATAAAATAATTTGAAAATCGATTTAGATCACGACTCACCAGAGCCAGAAAACCATTTTCACATGCAAGGGAAAGCAAGGATAAAAACTATTTTTTGACACAACAGAGCCTTGAAAACGATTCCAGTATTACGACTCTCGTAGGCCGTTAATACAGTATTTTTACTCCCGTAGGCCGATAATACAGTTTTTAAGAAAATTGGTCTATCCATCCCAAAATGCAATACATGCAATCCATGAGCACGTGCCTCTTCAGGACCTCGTTTCAGCCTTCAGATATCGCACACACACCCACACCCGTGCCTCATCAGGATCTCGTTTCAATCCGTCAGATATCGCACACACCGTCTTTCCCAGCCTACCTCATACACCGGCTTTTGTAGCCTAGCTCATACACCAACACACGCACACATGCATCATCAACCAGGATTTACATCTACTGGATAAAAGATTCATCAAAGCCATTTCATACACAGATGCAAACCTAAATCAGGAATTAAAGCATATAACCATGTATCAACACAACGTTCCACAAACCACGTCACATGCCCTATAAAACTCTAGGTTTTAAAGCATAAACCACGTTACACATAACAATTGATATCACAACCACGTAATCCACTTACGTATTCCGTACATAAATAAACAGAATTATAAATGTACAAGTCAGTTATAAAAGTACATAGCCACATATAACCTCACACCACGACATCACCCGTCACGTAACCCAATATCCACTCACGGGACAACCCACACGACCACCACTGGCCCAAACACTCCCAACACGGTCGTCACAGACCCACGACACTCACCCGCGCCAACACAAACCCAACATCAAACCACGCACCTAACTGTGCATCACAAACCGTATCTACCAAGCACATCACCCATGAGGGCGACACCAAACGCACACCCGAGGCCACGACACGAACCCCAAAACCATCACACAACCAACCAAATCCCAAAAGAAATTCACAGGTATTTAAATCAAGTAATTCCCATAAATTAATCAATTGAATACCATAGGACACCAATCAGAAACCAAGGAATCAACCCAAAACAACCAAAAACACACCCCAGTATTTCAGTCGACCGAACTAAGCCCCCAGTCGACCAAACATCCTACGTGAAAACCAAAAAATGCCAAAACACGCTGTTTAGTCGACCGAACCCCTTAGTCCAGTCGACCGAACCCAAGATCCAAACTTCAGTCGACCGAACCCCATGGTTTAGTCGATCGAACCACGGCGGAAACCGTTTCCGAGCTATGGGTTTCTACATCCAAACCTCGATTCAAAGCCTCCGAACTCTAAACCTACATCCGTGAACACCCACACGCCTAGGCCTAACACCGAGACCTCAAAAGAAACTCCCGACACCCGATTCCAACCACAGAAATCGCCGAAATAAAGTTTTAAACCCAAAAAGCTAACATTGAAACAAACACAGATCTACAACAATCTTCCCGTTAAAAACACACATGTTTACCCATAGCACCCTTATACAGCAGTAGGGTCTAGAATCCTACCTCGATGAGTTTAAAACTAAATGCCTCGAACCACGTGCAAAATCGAGTTTCGCCCGAAATTAAAATCTGACCAGATGGTTGCATTGCCCACCGTGCCAAAAGTAAGGATCCGCTGTTGGATCATTGAAAATCGAGCCCTGGGCCCCCGAGAACTTAGAGAGAAGGCAGAGTGAAAATAGAAAACTTACTGGAGAAGTTATAGAAAAATATCTTTATGAAAATATCTAACTCCAAATATTTATAGGTCTCCAAAATATATTTTTTTGAAAATTTTTGAGATTCGCACCACAATGGTCCACGACCCCGGGAACCTACTCTGCATGCATATCTAAGCCCGATCATGCATCAAAAGCATATAAAACATGCTACAATAAAAACACATAACGCGCGTCCGAAAACGCCGAAAAAGAAAACGGGTTAGGGTCTCACACCTCAAGACCACCCCTAGACCGCTTGAGTGGTCCCTCATGCGGTCTTACGCGAGAAACTGATATTTTGAAGCCAAAAACCATCCGAACTCAAACCAAACCTTCAACTCGCATATTTTTTAACCCCATGGGCATACACGAACCCATATCCACAAAGGGAACCAAAAAGAAACACTTAAAACATGAATCTTTTTGTCCAACCCAACCCGTTCATCCAACCAAAACGACGGAAAAAGGTTTTTAAACTCAAAACACAACTTTTCCCACAACATAAACAAACCTCTCATGCATTTCAAAACATAAACTAACATTTCATGCGTTTTTTAACGGTAGAAATGCACAAAATTACATATTACACCCTTATACAGTAGTAGAATCTGAGATCCTACCTCGTTGGGTCAAAAATCTGACGCCTCGATCTACGTACAAATTCGAACCTCGTCGAAATCAATTTTCGTCTGGATGGATGCGTAGACCATGTTTTCGATACTAAGGATTAGCAATTGGTTTATCAAAAACCAAGCCCCGGGCCCCCGAGAAGTTAGAGAGAAGGCAGAGAGAAAATGGAAGAAACTTAGGAGTTAAGTTTTGAAAATATCTTTTAAAAATATCTAATTTCAGATATTTATAAGCCTCCAAAATATCTTTTTTTTTTGAAATTTTAAAATTTGCACATAAAATCTCTACTACCCCGGGAAGTAACCCCGCATGCTCTGATTAACCAAAGCAGACATCGAATCACGTATATGCATATTAAAGCAAAAATGTCAAAAAGGCGTTAAAACTCCTAACATGCATATATATCAAAAATCAAACGGTACAGGGTCTCACAACTCTCCCCCCTTAAGGAATTTTACCCCCAAAATTCACTACAAGGTCACGAGGTGAACAACTCCGAGTATCTCGCACGAACCCCAGACTCAAGCTCCCAAGTCGCTTCCTCAACCCTGTGATGAAGCCACTGAACTTTGACATAAACAATCGTTCTCCCTCGCAACACCAGTTCCTTCGTATCCAGAATCATCACAGGGCGCTCCTCATACGTCACATCTTCATCAACTCGCAACTCAGTCCAATCTAACACATGAGATGGATTCGGATCATATGCATGAAATGTGAAAGACGTTGTGCACAAATGCTAACTGAGGTGGCAAACCCAGATGATATGCTACCACCCCAATCCTTTCCAGGAACTCGAACGGTCCAATAAAACGTGGTGATAGCTTCCCGCTACGACCAAATCTCATCAACCCTCTGCGAGGCGAGACCTTAAAAAACACATGATCCCCCACAGGAAACTCTAACGGTCTCCTCCTTCGATCAGCATAACTCTTCTGGCGGCTCTGAGCTGTCACCAGTCGTTGACGAATCACTGCATCACCTCTGTCATTTCCCGCACTAAATCGGGTCCCAAAACAGCGATCTCTCCCACCTCTGTCCAACGTACAGGCGATCTGCACGGTCTCCCATACAAAGCTTCATACGGTGCCATCCTAATGCTGGACTGATAACTGTTATTGTATGCAAACTCTGTCAATGATAGATGATCCTCCCAAGAACTCCAAAAATCAAGCACACAGGCTCTCAGTATATCCTCTAAAATCTGAATGGTTCTCTCAGACTGACTATCGATCTGAGGATGAAAAACTGTACTAAAAGTCAAGCTCGTCCCCAAAGCCACCTAAAGCGCGGGTCTCGATCAGAAATAATAGTCACAGGTATTCCGTGTAGTCGGACTATCTCCTGAACATACAACCTACCCAATCTGTCCACTGAATCTCTCACTCGAATGGAAAGAAAATGTGATGACTTCGTCAGCCTATCGACCACAACCCAAACCGCATCATGTCCCTTCGGCGAGCGTGGAAGTCCTGATATAAAATCCATAGTGACATTCTCTCACTTCCACTCAGATACAGGCAACGGCTACAACAATCCTACCGGTCTCTAGTGTTCCACCTTCACTTGCTGACAAGTAAAGTATCGAAAAACGAATCAGAGCACATCCCTCTTCATTCCCATCCACCAGAACTGACAGCGTAGTTCGTGCCCCACATATGCACTACAAGACGTGAGTGATGAAACTCATGTAGCACCTAGCACGGCACGATTCTAGCACAAACAATCGCCCTAACAACCTCAGACTCTAATCTGAACTCACCACCCATCCTGCCGTATCTGTCCCACTGGCAATGTGGTCCCGTATCATCTGAGCCTCCTGATCGGTCCTCTGTGCCTCTAACACACGTACAACTAAAGCGGGCTGTGAAGCTACTGCATATAAGGTTGCACCTCCCCCATCTCCCTGAGACAGATCAAACTCCCCAACATCCCCAAGTATGTCCCACTCTCGCATAGCCACAAAAGCCAACGAGCCATAAGACCTCCTACTGAGTGCATCAGCTACGACATTTTCCTTACCCGGATGGTACTGCAAATCGAAGTTGTAGTCTTCCAATAACTCCATCCATCGTCGTTGGTGAAGATTCAAGTCATTCTGTGAAAACAAGTACTTTAGGCTCTTGTGATCAGAAAAGACCTCGAAACACTCATCATAGAGATAGTAACGCCATGTCTTCAAGGCAAAGACCACGGCTGCCAACTCCAGATCATGTGTCGGGTAGTTCCTCTCATGTGTCTTTAACTGTCGGGGTCCATAAGCTACAACCTTGCCTTCCTGCATCAGAATGCAACCCAAGCCCTCATGTGAAGCGTCGCAGTATACTGTGTAACCCAAACCTCGCTCGGGAATAATCAGCACTGGCGCACTGGTTAATCTCCTCTTCAGCTCCTGGAAAGCTGACTCACAAGACTCGCTCCATGCAAGCGTGACTCCCTTCCGCGTCAAACGCGTCATCGGTGTTGTAAGCCTAGAGAAGTCTTTCACGAACCGCCGACAATAACCTGCCAGACCCAGAAAATTGCGGATCTCAAAAAAATTCTTCGGTCGTTTCCAATCCGTCACCGCATCAGTCTTCGACGAGTCCACTGATACTCCATCCTTTGACACCACGTGTCCAAGGAATCTCACCTCTGTCATCCAAAACTCATACTTCTCGAACTTCGCATACAAACGATGTTCTCTCAGAAGTTGTAGAACAACATGCAGATGCTCCTCGTGCATCTCCCTCGTGGGTGAATAGACAAGAATGTCATCCACGAACACGACTACAAAACTGTCTAGATAAGGATGGAAGATACGGTTCATCAAAGCCATAAATGTAGCAAGGGCGTTCGTCAAACCGAACGACATAACTAGAAACTCGTAGTGACCATAACGAGTCCGAAAGGCGGTCTTCGCTATGTCCTCGTCCCTGATCCTCAACTGATGATACCCTGACCTCAAGTCAATATTTGAAAAGCAACGGGACTCTCTCAACTGATCAAACAAGTCATCAATTCTCGACATCGGATAATTGTTCTTCACCATCACCTGGTTCAACTTCCTGTAATCTATACACAACCGCAACGAACCATCCTTCTTCTTTGCAAAGAGCGTTGGAGCTCCCCACGGCGATGTACTCGGCCGCACAAACCCCTTGTCGAGCTACTCCTACAACTTCACCTTGAGTTCTCTCAACTCAGCCGGTGCAAAATGATACGATGGCATAGAGATGGGAGCATCTCCTAGAACAAGATCGATAGAGAACTCCACATCTCGACTCGGCGGTAGCTCAAACAAATCATCAGGGAAAACCTCTAGGTAATCACATACCACAAAGGGCAGCTCTCCGTGGACCTCACCCAGATCTTCTAACTTGAGAGCAGAAAAGAGGAAACCCAAGTTCCCTCTAGTCCAAGCAACACAGGGCATAGACACCAAGCCCTCATCCCGATCACCCACAAAGTGGAAACAGTCACCCTCCGGTGTACAGATCGACACTTTCCGTCGCTCACAATCTATAAAGGCACGGTAGGTAGTCAGCCACTCCATTCCTAGGATGACATCAAACGCGGTCATGTCTAGAATAACAAAGTCAAACTCTAAACAATGACCGACGACCTCCAGCACGCAGGATCTATAAATAAGGCTCAACGTCACACTCCCACTAACTGGGGTCTCCGCACTTAGGGTACTACCCAACCAGTCCATTTCCAACTCCAAAGCAGATGCAAAGGCAAATGATATAAATGAATGTGATGCTCCCGTGTCGATAAGAACAATGGCCCATGATCTAAAGACTAGAAGAGTACCTCTGATTGTGGATGGAGCAGCAGCATCAGGTCAAACTGGTGCCTTAGAAGCACCTGGATCAGCAAGAACATAAGCCCTGGCCTGTGGCAATCTGGTCTGCCCACCATAACTCTGAGTCGATGTGTGCCTCACCGACTGCGTCGAAGCACCCCATTCTACAAACCTAGACATCTGAGCCCTAGGCTACTGTAGAGCCTATCGCCTCTGTACAGATGAAGCAACTGGCGCTCCTATCGCGCCTTGGACATTTTCCTTTTTGGGACACTGTCTGTAAAAGTGCCCGGACTGACCACACCCAAAACAGATAGGTGGGTCTCTCGCCCGTGACTAGACGGGCGCTGAACTCTGAGCCTAGCCCTTCTGCTGGCACTCAACTGCACGATGTCCCGGCTATCTACAGCGATAACAGATCAATCCTCTCTGCTCTGGCCTTCCTGTCGAAGCCACTGAAGGTGTAGGTATAGACAACAGCGGCTGAGACGATCCAAAAAAATGAGAACTAGGTCCAGATGACCTCTGGCGCTTTTTCCCGCGCCTCTGGAACTGTGTATCTCCACTGCCCTGCTGGCTCCCGCTCTCTCTAACCCTGCGGCTATCAGCCAAAGAGTTCTAAACCCGGATAGCAGCTTCCACCAGCTTGATGTACACCTCTACATCCAGAGCTGCAACTCTATCCTTGATAGCAGGCCGAAGTCCCCTCTCAAACCTCCGAGTGCGCAACTCCTCTGTAGACACCATCTCAGGTGTGAACTGCGACAGATTCGTGAACTTGGCCTCATAGTGGACCATAGAAAGATTTCCCTGAACAAGGGAGAGGAACTCCTCTCGGTACGTATCCCTCGAAGATCTCAGGAAATAATTCTCCAAGAAAACTCTCGTGAATGCAGCTCACGTGTCATCCACAGTGGTCTTAGCGAACTTCCACCACTCTCTAGCATCTTCCCGCAGTTGGAACGCCGCCAACTTTATACGCAAAGCATCCTCCTCGATATCTAGAGTATCGAAGATCGACGTGGTCAGTTCCAACCACTCAATAGCCACCTTTGGGTCCAGCTCCCCAGAAAAGGTTGGAGGATCCAACCGCCGAAACTCCCGCATAGCTATAAAAGCCCTTGGCTCAGGAACCTACACACTAGCCCTGGTCGCTTCTGCCATAGCTCTCATAGTAGCCAACATCTCCTCGACGACATTAGCGCCACCAACATCAATACCACACACTTGTTCCTGTGGGGCAGGAATGCTTCCTTCTTCTGGGACCTGAGCATAGGCGCGTCCTCGGCCACAACCTCAGCCTGAACCCCGTCCTCGCACTTTTCGCGTGGACATAATTCTATAGGAAGCAATATAAATAGAATAAACTTTCCTACAACATGCTACTACGTAACATAAACACATAAGATTATGCAAACACGTTTCACATACCGAGGAGAACTAACAAGACAGACTTGTCAATTTGGATAACGTATTCAGATTCCTTGCTAGAAAACATGTCGGCCAAATGAGTTTCTAACTTGGCTTCCAAATCTGTTATTCCAAACGCCCGAAGGCAAGAATCCTCAATCTAGAGATTCAACATCTATACCTACATATACACAATTATCATACTCAGAAAGCTATTAACATGTCATAAACTAACGTTTAAACACATGTAAGTAAGCATACACAATCACCCTCACCAGGCAATAAACCCCTTTTCCCATGGCTCTTAGGTATTCGAACCCAGAGCTCTAATACCAAGTTGTCACGCCCCAAAACCTAGGATCACGTGAAAATCCACCAAACATCCCTTTTATATGAAAATATAGGTTTTCATACGTTAAAATCCACCTGTTGAAACTAATGGAATACCCAACAAAGTGTATCTCTCATATATAAATGACATACAGTTCTAACATGCATACAGTATATCGCCTTACGGCGTACAAAATATGCCTTCAGGAACAGGCATACCAAAAAGAAAAACTATAAAAGTCTTCCGCCACCGCGGGCACCACCAAAGCTACTCCCCATCCACAGCATCACCTGAAATTGTTTTTATAGAAAATTTCCACTTGTGAGCCGAAGCCCAATAGAAATAGATAATAAGCTGTAAAGCAGGAAAATATGCAACCATATGAGTAGGAGCTAAACTCAACCATAACCCAAAAAGATTTTTCACAAATCCCAAGTTTTCCCATTAGACTACACAAGTCTCCCAAAACGGTTTTATTAATATAAAATCTTATTTTCATCCTTCAAACCATGCGATGCAAATATTGCAAATAATCAACCATAGTTAATGAAAAACAGTAATCAAATATTATTCCCTCACGGAATGTACCATCGTGGAAAAAGAAGAAGAAAGAGATCCTATGTACCGATTCCATCACCAGGGGATAGAAGTAACAACTATAGACTCCTGCCCATTACCTAGTTCCAGCATCACTCTAGACCTGCTAGGTAATGAAAAGTTCTATACGGGGCACCACAACGTAAAAGCTAACTTT